>WEIS01068037.1:581-74668 GCA_013389965.1 Todus mexicanus | reverse complement strand
GACTCAAACAGAACTGAAGCAATGAGGAAAAGCCAAGAGTGACTGCAGCAGCCTAGAATCTATGTGACCCTGTACCTGGCACTGGCCCCCTCCCCTCCATGGTCTCATGTCTGACTTAGCCTGGAGGGGATCAGCAGAGCTGCTTACAGTTGGATTTGTGATCAGTTCTGTAATTGTCGTTGTTTGGTGCCTCCTTCCTGCTTTGCAAGTTTCCCACCAACCTGGGCCCAGACAAGGAGCACACTGTGGTGCTTGTGGGGTCCCTTGGAAGCCCTCATTCTGTCAGTGCCAAAGGGGGACAGCAATGATTCTTATTTCTTTTCCCAGAGGGGTGCTTTTCCTTAGGGACAAAAGACTGGGGGTCTTCCAACAGTTCAGCAAACCAAAAATTCCTCTAGGAAAATGTTCATGTTCATATATAATTATATACTCAAGAGGGGAAAGAGGTGCAGTTATGTTTTCCTTTTGTTGCTTGTTTAACATCCTCACATTCATGTTGTGATTAATTCTGAAGTCTTAACTCTGAATTTGAATCATCGCTACTGATGGATCAGAAAGCATGCATACTTCTCCCTGTTTCCACAGCAGGGCTCATTGCCACCAACTTGCTCCAATGCCACCAACCCTCCCCACCAGATTTTTATGGTGTCACTTTAAATGCTTCTGCCCTGTGCAACCTTTCCCCCATCTCGCCCCACATCCCATTGGGCCAAAAGGATGTGGGAACTTCAGAGAACAGGACTCAAAAGTGCTGCCCAATTTTAAATGCCATGGACCCTGTTGCTTCCCGTGAAGCATGGCATTTGAGAACTCATGAGATTCTTCCCCTGCAAAGAAATGGTGATAGAAGGAGATCCAGTCACATAACATTTCTACTTGGTCCATTAGATAAAGCCAATATAGCAGAAGAACTAAGAATGATAGGAGAAGAAAGAAGTGAAGGGAGAGATAAGGAAGAATAAAGAAATGAAGAATGATATGTGAGAAAAAGGAAAAGAGAGAAATGTAATGTAAACATTAGTTATTATTCAGAATAATACGTAACACTTTGTTAGAATTTTCCTTCCTGGATCTCAAAACACTGAGCCAGTGCTATTTAATTTGGCTGTGCAGTCCCCCAATCAACATTTTAGAGAAGATTGGAGCTAGGCATAGGAGGGAAACTGGGCTTGACAAAGGTTTTCTAGTGCCATGAGGAGAGCTGGGGAGTTTGAGTTCCCAGATACCTGCTCTTGTATTAGTAATGCTGTTCCCTCTCTGGATAGAAAAGTGCATTGGGAATGAAAAATAATAAAAGAGAGGGATAGAAATGGGGTGGATAGAGGGTGTGAGAAAGAAATGGGAGAAGGAGAAGAGACAGCGGATTGAAGGAGGGAGATGTGAGTCGTAACTTCAATGCATTTTGCATAGTGATTTCTTCCTCCAATTATTTTTCATTTTTCCCCAAAAACTTAAAAAAGAAAAATAATAATAAAGAAAATCCACCTAAAACAAAACAACTGTTGGCCTGTTGGGGAAGGGGTCCTTGCAAGGTTTGGCTGTTCCCCCAGGTTCTGGATTTGTGCTGTGCTTTATTGAACACATTGTTTTGTTTTCAGTGAGCACAACAAGACTTGCACAGTACAGACAGCATGTTCCTTATCTACAGGATGAGACGAGGCTGTTTTAATAACTACCATGATGAAGATGGAGATGAACTTATATACAAGAGAAATTGCCTTCACATTACACACATTATCTTCCTACAAAGCAGCAATTGTTTTTGCAAATAACATAATATTAAATAATTGGTAGAATTTTTGCGTTTCCTGCATAGTCCAGTCTAATGGAATCTATATGAGTATTGATGGTTTTCTTCTGTATAATATCACCACATAAATCCCCATGTCAGCTACTAGACTTTACCTATAATACTGCTTTACAATGCATCCACCGACTGTAAATCAAAACAACCAACACAAGAAACTCTTTGGCAAATGTAATTCAGTACATTCGCATGGGGGTCTACAGATGGTGGTGGAAGAGGATTAGACTGCCCGGTCCATTGCATAATTCTGCTTTCCTTTTAATTTTCCTGGTCAAACTACAATGCCATACTTATGAACTTTCCAGACCAATCCAGTGCCTGGTGGAAATCCTCTTTATCAGCGGAGCTACACCAACAATGGATTTGGCCTGCTGAGGGTCAAATCAAGCCAACCATGAGTGAGCCAACTAAATCCTACTTTCATACCCTAGCTTGTGTCTCAAGTTTAGCAAAAAGTTATAAAAATAAGTATTTCTGAGCTGCTAGCTTCTCTTGAGGTGGCCCCTGGACTGCAGGTTGCCAAATGTGAGGTGTGACTGTCTCCATTTCTCTAGCCTCCTTGGGAGCTTCTCCATGCTGGTCCTGGGATTTACTGCCTCTGCCTCAACCACCTGCTGAGTGAAACTGGGTGGTGTACAAGTAGAGCAAAGGCTGTACTGAGAGACTAAAAGGGAGACTTCACTGACAGGGTCCAGCATCTATCTGGTGTTTGTGGAGGAAAACAGAAGTGTTGAAAGTAAATTTTTAGAAATCACTCAAAATTTTCTTCTCATATAGAACAAGATGAGATAGCGGGCCAAATTCTGGTCTCAGTGACAGTGTAACAACTCTGCTATTTGTAGCAGATTAGTCAGAGGTAAGACGTGCAGAACGACACTTTTATTAGATTAGGAGTAACCTCTGATTTTATTCTGTACAGGAACAGATTTTAGCTCCATATCTTCNGTAAATATACACAAATATGTACAAAACCAGTATCGAATCCAACCTCCCCCCCTCCCCCCCACCCCCCAAATACCCTTATCATTTGGGCACCCCATTAAAGAAGACACAGACCTATAATCAGCTAGAGCCATGCAAGGGCTAAAAGTGTAAGGTGAAAGGGGCCTTTGGGATCAACACAGCTGTTTACTGAAGATGGATTTCATACATACAAGTTAAACTTAGAGACAGAATACTGAGTCCACAACCACATCTCCTCTGAGGCTTAGAACTTTGGATTTTATACAAAATGTGGGCTGTACAGATTACTCCGCTGTTCACTTTTATGCCCTTTGGGGGTTTGATTCTCAATCCTGTCTTTGTCCATGGACGGTAGCCCATGAGTTTTATGTGAAACCTCTCTAAAACAATACGGATCTACTTTGGCAGACTTGATGGCCTGGGGACAGGCTATAGCTGCCTTCTTGTTTTCTTTGAGTATTTTTTTAGGAAGTGTCAGTGCAAGGAACAGTTTATGAGTTTGCTGACGATACAGAAGTAATAAGCATTTCTATTGACAGATAGCCTTTTGCAGAACAGTGTTTACCAGTCACTTGGGAACCAAAAAGAGCAGAGAATCCCTAGAGAATCATCAGGTGAGCATTTGGGATAAGGAGTAAATATTAGGGTGCACAATATAGGATTGATGATGAAAAGATGAGGCTGTGTGTTTGGACTGTCTGGTAGGACGCAGGCATATGAATTTGAATGGAGGTCTATAAATTAGTAGATGTATGAGCAGATGGACTGGGAATCAAAGGGGGCTCATATAGCAAGGCTGTAGTGGTTAGGAAATAAGGTGTTGGGCACAGATAATGAGGCTGTTGTCACCGGGAGTGGGAATCTGGAGAATGGGTTTGGGGCATATCTAAAATTGCAAAAGTTGGGATGTGGGTGAACTGAAGTCGTCACAGATACAGGGGTTAAGGTAAAAGGAGCAGAGGCTAAGGGCTAGGGGACCAAGCAATAATCCCAGCCAATCCTGAATTTGTCCATCTCAGTCTCAGCTGTCCAGAGGGCAATCAGATGGGCCCACATGAAGCCCCACACTTTCCACCACACAGCGCAGCTAGAGCGCAGCTGGGCTTGTTTTCTTTGTTTGCGAACCAGTGACATGGAAAACGTTTGTTGACTCAGAGTGCTTTTTTTGTCGACTGATGTGTTTGGTAACTTTGTCAGATGTGACTTGTCCACACTGCTCCCCAGAGACGGGATTTGGGAAAGGGGGAGGAGGCGACGGGGTGGGGTGGAGCTGGCATCCAATCCTTTCCAATACCACCATCCCATTGTAGTGCAAAACAGAAAGGAAACAAAACCCTAGAGTGAAAGAGGAGCATCAAACTTCAGAGGAACTCCGCCATTCAGGTGGCGAGGAGGGATGGGACTTGGAGTTTTATTTTTGTAAGGTTTTTTAATTATTATGGGGTTTTGTTGGTTTTGTCTGATTGGGTTTTTTAGAAAATTGGGGATTTTTTCTTTTTTTTTTTTTCTTTTTACAGACCTTCATGACAAAGCATAAAAACACAGTTATATTTATATATCTATTTATATATTTCTTCATTTTGTCAGTTGGTTTGTAAATGTTGCTCCATCCTCCTGTCTGAGCTGATTGTGTGTCACAGAAATTGTGGATGTATGTGTGAGGTTCCTCCCAGCTCTGGCCTGCAAAGTCACCACGTGTGAGGTGCAGGCAACTATGGGGGAAGCCATGCTGGAGAGTGGGGATGAGGTGCACAGAGAACACCTTGTGGGGTGCAGATAGTTACTTGGTCCTTTTCTTCATTGCCAGTTGAGCCAGGTGTCTGTACTGCCATCTCTGCTCTAGCCAGACTGTTCCCTCTGTCCTGGGAAACAGAGTGAGCATCACAGGTTACACATGTTGAAGAGTCCACCACAGTAGAGTGTATCTTTGGGGAACAGTGTTTCATGAGCGGTGTTCTCCCCTGCTTCCCCAGCCCTTATCACTCCCAGAAGGGGGTTCTGTAAGGCGATGGTTGCCAGCTGCGTTGCTTCCCGGCCCCTTGAAGTCTTGGAAGCCAAGGGGATTTTGTGTGGCCAAGCTTTGCCCAGGCATGGTGGAGAGCTCCCGCAGGAGATGCCACTTGGCTGCAGGCTCTTCTCGGAGTGAGGGGAGCAGTGGGGGGAGAAGGCAGAGGGGGTCTCAGTCTTGGGTGGTGAGCGCTTGGTCCTGCACCTTCGTGGCGAAGAGGAAGGAACTGGACTGTGGGGAGGAACGGAGAAGGTCTCTTCAGCCTTCCCAGGGAAGGAAGGAGGTGATCAGACAGGTACAATGTGGAGGCCTAAGCTGTCGCCCTGCAGTTTCATGTGGTTTCCATGGTAACTAGTGGCGGTCATAGGCAGCGGCAGCAGTGGGAGGTGCGGAGCCCCGGGATGTGGCACTATAATAATAAGGGGAACCTGAAAGTTAACACAGGAGAAGAATGGACTGGTTGAAAGGACAAACAGTAAAAAAAAAAAAAAATCAACAAAAAGTTAAAAAAATTAAATTTAATTAAAAATAAAACAAACAAAGAAAAGAAACAAAGGAGAACTGAAAAGGAAAGGAAGAAAGAAACAGAAAGGAACCTAAAGAAGGAGACTGGGGACTCAGCTCTTACTGGGATTAGGGAAAGGTAGTCAGTGGGAGCCAGCCAAGGGCTGTGTTTTAGTGGAGAGATGCTACTGTGGCCTCTGGCTCTGAAGCCCCTCTACAGGAAGGAGATTATTTTGCTCCTTCTGACCACCAGTAAAGTGCTAAGAGGGAAGCCTGTGAGCGCCGCAGCACAAATACACCACATCTGATCTGCGGTCTTCAGGAAAGCGCCAGGGCCAGATGTTCCAAGCATACCTGACTAAGTATAACAGGTCACTTTTAAAACCAAGAGGGGAGAAATGAAACAGAATTGCAATGTTTTATTGCTTGGGAATTTGGTCATGGTTGGCTCTCTAGGTGGTTATTGAATGTGTGTTAAATAGTGATTGATTGATTAGTAAGATCACATTTACTGGAGTTTAACAACATTGGAGTAAAATGTGCATCTATTATCCAGTTGTTAAACCTCAGTAAATACGTAGGTAATAATAACAGCTGATTTATTTTACATATAATAAATCTCCTTCTATTTCCTTGCAAAGAAATACTGTGTTAGAAATACAGTTTTATGGGACGAGTTTTCCCCTCTGAAAAACAAAAGAAATGTATTTCTGGGCCTACTAGTCACTGGAGATGGATATATCCCCGCAAGAGAACTCTGCTGGCTATTATAGACCTAGTGATGCAGCCTGTCTCCCAGTCTGGATGCTGTTCCAAATGGTCTGATAGAAGGAACTTCTACGGGATTTCCAGATCCCTAGGCACTGGCTTTGGGTTTAGCTTGGAAAAGAGTGAAGCCTCATCTGGACTTTTAATCAGACCTTGAATGGATGCTGATTGCAGCCTGAAAGACTAGCAGAACGTGAATTTAACTTTCAATCTAATCTCGAATAAACTGTGGACGCAGCCTACGGAAAAGACAGAGCTGAAGTAGAGTTCTGAAACATCTCACAAAAGAGAAGTTCAGCTGCAGAACAGATACAAAACACATGAGGTATATACCCATCTAGACACTGGACTGGCCAGTGAGGAAAAGGCCTCTCACCTGCCTGAATACTTTAAAACCCTATTCAGAAGCAGACAAACAAACAAAACCACAAAAGAAAACAAAGAGACAAACAGAAGGAGCGCGAGGCTGGGGGTGTGCTGTGGGAAAGAGGTACTCACTTAGTAATGCAGGGTTGCTGAACCGCCAGGCCTCGTTGTAGGTTGTGTACTGAGGGTGGCTGTAGGGGTTCCCTGAGAACTCGCTCCCTGGAAAAAAACAAGTCAGGTGTGAAACAGTTAGGAATGAAGATTCATGTCTGCTATTCCATCAAGCTAGTGTTCATGCTGAATCCATACGCCAGCAGGAAAACTGGTGTATGTAGCTTCCTTGTCCAGCTGGGACTGTGCCCTCCAAGTGTAGCGTTTGGCACAATGTTGCTACCCCATACAATTAGAAATCAAAAGATTGACCTCTTCAGAACCAAGAAATTAGTTTAAAATAATGAAATTCAGGACAAGCTTACAATAAACACATTGGAATAAGCAGCGCTGTTAATGTCAGTATGTATTGCAAATTTTTGTTCATAGGGCACTGAGGGTGATGATGTATTTTTGGAGAAGGGTATCATTCATTTTTAGAAATCTTCATGGAGTGGGGTGGGCTTAATTATAAAACAATGGAAAACATATGAATCACTTGCTTTATATGATGGTGTTAGTCAGAAAAGTGATTCATACATAATTAACCCCACCTTTGTGCTTACTTAGTGAGTTACAGAGAAAACTTGCTGTATCCCAGTTCCAGAAAATAATTTTCTAATGATTAGTGCCTTAGGTCCAATTTTGAATCTGAAACACAAGGTGGACTGTAGCTCCCTTTTTCACATTCACTAAAATGAGCCCAAACTGAAATACCTGTGGGCTTTGTCATGTAGTAAGACTCTGACCCAAGATTCGAACGTTGTAGAGTCTCCTTAAATATTCAGTTTTATTGTCCATAAGGGAATTATATTTGGCAACTGAAGAGGTATGGTGCTGCATTCAAAATAAATAAATCTCTCAGAACTTAAAACTGTATGATTCTGTTAAGTAAAAATATGCCATTATCTGATCATAACCTCAATTCAATGCAGTACCAATAGACTGCGGACAATCAGTGCCGTCTGAAAGGCATTATACACTTAAAAGACAGTGAAAGAACAGTGTGGTTTGGTCTAGGTGATCCTGCTCTGGCAGGGGGATTGGACTAGATGATCTTTCGAGGCCCCTTCCAATCTGTAACATTCTGTGATTCTGTGACTATTAGCTTCCGGTTTGCCCTGAGGCAAGGGTGGAGTTGTTATGACAGAGGTATTTGAAAGGCAGTTGGGGCTCCTGCTAGATACCGTGGAATAGGGAAAGAAGGCACTACAAGACATGCTGGATGCCTGTGATGCAATTACCAAATAAATGTCAATTAATTATACTGTAATCTCTGCAAATCTCCTCTCACCAGAGAGTTAAAGCCCAAATCACAGAATCTCCAATGGTGGAAATGAAGTCTGTAGAAGTCAGAGGATTTGCACTGGTTTAAACTCAAGGATAATCTGTCGAGCCAGGCTTTTTAAAGACACTCAGGGTAATAAGCAAAGCAGTCAGTACAAAAACGTGCACCTATCAAAACCAGCCATCCACAGGTATTTCAGTCACAGTAGTTTTTAGTTTCAGCATAAAACCCTATTTTGTGGGACAGACCTTGCTAAATACTGTTTCAATAATAATAACTCAGCCTATTTTCATATCTAGAAATATCCTGCACTGAAAATCCTGACTGCTGGCTGGGAAGGAATAGGTGAAACCTGCTAAGGTGGCCAAGATACTATAGAACAGGATACAAAGGCAAAAAGCAATGCACAGGCCAGATTTATCTCTACTAAAGTGACTTATCTATGGGATGTACTGGAATGAGTTTGCCTCCCAAAGAAGGAAAAAACCTATCTGGATAAGATTTTCTGCTTTGAAATGTCTCATACAAACATCACTTCTCTGCATGGAGAGAAGTTCTGATATCTCTGAGACAGAATCTCACCCTCTTCTGAGTTGTCATCATAAACTGTTTATAGTGTTCCTAAAGCATGGGTTAAGTAGAGGAAAAAGCCCCAGCTATGGAGCTGGGGAGGAGGGAGGGCAGCCACTGGAAACGGTGTTTATTGACGAGGAGTGAAAGCATGCATGCAGCAGGATAATGAGCTTTTGAGCTCAACTGTGACCAAGAGGAACTGAGCTATCGCCTTCCCCAATCACTAATGAAACAAGTGTAATTTCCTCATCAACATTGGATTCTGTTTAACGGCTCCCTGCCGCTGCCATCAGCAGCCCTCTGCAGGCTCCGTGTTGCTCTGTGTAAACTGCTGTTCCCTTTCAGTGGATGTTCCCTTCACCAAAACTCTTTGCAGAAACTTGATGGCCTTTCTGGGAAAGAGGAAAAATTGAGGCACAGGGGTCAAAGGTGCCCTGTTACCTGTACAGGAAACATCTCTTACATGGATAGGTCAAGTGTAGTGCTATATCCAATTCATCCTTCTGTGAGTGAATAACCCCTGCTTTTTCAGATGTGTGCTCAGGTTTTCAACCACGTCTACAGCCTGGGACCTGCCCTTACAGGCAAGGGCAAACGCAGGATTTGTATCTTACCACATCATCCACATGAACCTTGGAGATATTTGCATGCATGACTGACCATGTTGCGTGGATATACTGCTACTAGAGACAAGCCCTTCTCTAGACTATACAAGTATGAGTCTAGTGAAA
Organism: Todus mexicanus; assembly: GCA_013389965.1. Classification (NCBI taxonomy): domain Eukaryota; kingdom Metazoa; phylum Chordata; class Aves; order Coraciiformes; family Todidae; genus Todus; species Todus mexicanus. The sequence continues at coordinate 65,510 of WEIS01068037.1, read as the reverse complement.
GGTTGTCACAGGTAGAACAGAGCAGCTTTAGCTAGCACTGGTCAAACAGTCTTCTCAGAAACAGTTTTCCACTGGAAAATGCTGTCTCATCGCAATGGAAATATTTTGCATGAGCTTGTCAGCATCAATGGAGTTTTGGAAAGAAAAGTTCTGAAATGATTGCAAATTGAAACAAAGTATTATGTTTCAACTTCCTTGTTTTGTTTCATTTTGCCTTTCTCATCTCATTTAATTTCCTTTAAATTTTTTTATTATTTTAATATGTTTTGACATCTAGAACATGTTGACGTTATTGAAATGTTTCATCCTGATGTTTGCAAATTGAACTATTTCAAGGTTCTGACTCCTCATACCAATGCAAGATGAAAACAAATGTCAAAAAACCAGTGTTGTGCGTGGATTGGAAATTCTGGTTTCTGACCAGTTCTATTTTTAGCTCTGCACCTTTATTTAGAGAAGACAAAGCCTCTTTCTTATATTCACTCATGTAAGGACAATAAGGTTTGTTTGCCTGTCGGTACATTTCTTAAAGATACTCCCTAAGTGGTTACCTTGCTGGCTTCTTGTTTCCAGAGTAGTTAAAGGACTGACCCCTGATCTTTCTTGGTCTGGGGGCGTGTAACAAACCATTGGCAACGTTATATTTGTTTTTTCTGTTGAACCTGGGCTCACTGCAAGCAAGCACAAAGGGTCAATCTCACACGGTCTATATTCTGTGCAATCTGTGCTCTGGGAATCTTTACTAATAGTATTTCTTGGTATCTGTATTTAAATCTTGGCACATTTAGTCTTCTAATACAGAAACCATGAGGCATGAAGTGAGCCTAGCAGGTGGCAGGTTCAGAACAAAGAAGGGAGGTAGATATCGCACAATATGTAGTTAAGCTACACAACTTCTTGCCATAGGTTGCTACAGATGTTAAAGGCTTAGATGGGTTCAAGAGACACTGTTTAAGTTTGTGGAGGGGAAATCTATCAAGAACATTTAATATTAAATAGAAAATTACTAAGTCTGGTTCAGGTAGTCTTTGAGCTGCAACTTGATGGAGGCTGGGAGATCCTTTGAGAAATTACTGATACGTGCTTGTTCTGCTCTTATACCCTTCCCCAGGCATTCACTTTTTGCCCCTCGCAGAGAGTAGTGGCTGCAGAGATCTGCAGCGTGATCCATTAAAGCCAAGTCTTATGTTCCTTCCCAGGAAGCCTCTTTATCTCCAGCTTGTTGGCTTCAGTCACATTAGAAGACAGGAATAGAAGGACTGCCAGGCTGGGTCTGACCAGTGGGGTATGACTGAAACAGCCAGAACCTGATGCTCTTTGGAAAAATGCAGTAACTACTGCAGGATGCCCAAGTAGGCCACAGGAAAAAATTCCTCTAATTGAATGTTGACATCAGATTTAACAAAAATGTATCCATCTGACCCGAATAATATTTTTTTTTCTTTGAAGTATAACTCAACTTTTTTCTCTATCACTTTGTTCCTTTTCTTTTGGGGGGTATTTGTGTGGTTCTGGGGATACTGCTGTCTTATGGATAAATAGCCTCCACATGGAGGAGCTGAAATACCTTTTTTTTTTTGTTTTGTTTTGTTTTGTTTTGGTTTTTTTTTGAGAAGTGATGCCTGTGATTAGTGTTCTTAAAATTTTTGTCCCAGTCAAGATGTCAGTATCATCCTAGTGATGAGGATGTTAAACTTACATAGCAGTTACGGAACAGTTGAGAAGAGCCTGTTTCTTAAAAGTACTTACTCAAAGAGACAGCTATTTTGGTGTTATTAGTCATTTCTATGTGCCCTAGCCTTTTGTAAGTTTTTACGTATTACTAACTTCAATGTTGACAACTGAGTCTACCTACTGTTACCGTGTGGGGTTTTCTAACTGATTTATATTGCCTTAGTGCTCCTCTGATTCTGGATCTAAACCATCTCCCTGAAAAATTTAGTGTAGAAGGAGACACCCTAAAACTTTCCAACTCTGCACCACCTCAAAAGTTCAGCAAGCTAGTCAGCTACACCAAGGGACTAAAGCAGGGGTGAGGAGGAGACCAATCCACTATCTTCTCCTGATCTGTAAGTCAATCACATCATCGTCACAGCATGGTCTGAGATTTTGTTGTGCCTTAGGATCATAAATGGTAGGCAGCTTGGGAATGTGACCATGGGCATTAGCCAGTACGTCATGGTGTATAAGCAGTGATCTCTCGTTTAAAGATGTTAAGACTTTGACCTGCAAACATTTCCTATCAGTACTATTTTCACTGTCGTCCCTGCAGCATATGCTCATTTAGCTAGCTGTTCCGAGATTTGGATGAGGGTTAAGCTAGGCTTTTCACTCATAAGCCCTAGAAAATCATATAGTGATTTAAGAGCTTTCCATCCTCAACTTTCTGCTGCTTCAGTTCTGGAGTCATCTCTTCAGTATCAGAGGTTGCAGAAGGGACTGCGTACCTGCCTATTAGCCTTCATGACTCACAGGACAGTGACATACACAGAAGTCAGTGACAGATGAAGTTCTGAGCTACCATGGCTGAGAAAAGAAAATCCTGCCTCTTCATTTGTCTGCTAGGCATAACTGTCATCAGAGGAGTGGGGAATAAAGCCTGGGATAATAAACTCTTCAATTACCCTAGGCCAAATACTTCTTTCTTCCAAAACAGTGGGAGAATCCATACCCCAAGAGAAGGTATTTCTCCAAAAGCATTGGCTAGCAAAAAAACAATTTGCCTTTGGATGTACGATTAGGTAGAGAGTTTTTTGGCTTGGAGGTACTATCTTATGAGCAGGAAGTGGCTAAATAGTTGGGTGTTGAAAGTGAACAGTTAGTTTCTTCTGAACTGTTGTTAATCATTGCTGAGTTCTTCGCTAGTTTAGACATGGACAGTAGGTCTCCAAAACCTGTAGATATTAAACTACCATTGATGATTTTCAGTTTGGTGCCCTGGCTTAAGATAGAAGGTAAGTTGTTACCCTAAGTTACTGTATAGCTGAACATCCTGAGCCTTGAGCGGTACATAATAATCTACACGGGTCATTGGAAAATAATTACATTAGTTAATGAATACTAAGGTTAATTAATTACCAATTAATTGCCACAGATTACAGATAGCTAGTTGCCCATAGCAGCAGTGAATCAGTTACTAAGGGAAAGAGATAGATTACAAAAAGCATTGTTAGCTACATTGCTTATAGGCACCTGGTGATTTCTTTATGAAAAGAATAGCCCTTAATATCAGCAAAGCAATAGCAAAGCCAACTGTGAAAGCTCTTACAATGCTGGGATACTGTTCAGACGTGTGTGCACCACTACTGAAGTGTGAGGGTTGACTTACCAGGAACCATTCCTGCAAGGGTTGAGGTTGGGTAGCTGCCTTGTCCAGTTGGGGGAACATGGGGCGGGTAGCCAGGCAAGGTGGTGCTTGCCATGTCACGACCTGGAAAGGGAAAGAATCAGGACAGGTGATCAACAGGGTTCAGGTCTTTCAATGCTGAGTTGGTATCACCTTCTCTTACTGAAGTGCTGTCTACTGAAAATTTTGAGGGAAGGTTGCAGCACTTTTGATTTCACACTGGAAGGATGTATGTTAAAACCTAGCTTTGTGAGGCTCATAAGAATTTGTTTTGTTTCATTGTAGATTTTGGTTCTGTTTTAACTAAATCAAAAAGGCCCTGAGCTGCACAGAGAATGAAGCATGCTCCTTGCCAGAGTAGCCGAGGTCCTGTCTATATACAGTGGATGCAGTTCCAAGACTGTGGTGGTGTTGCTTTAGGATATGATCAATGTGTAAGACATTGGAAAATGATCCAAGAGTTTTCTGTGCCTCTCTCTTCCCACCTTTGCCATTCACCTGCTGATGATTTTGGGCAAGTCACTTCACCTCTCTGTGCTTCTTTTTATGCTGCAAACTCTTTGGTTCAAGAGCACACTTTTAGTACATTTGCACAGTGTTTAGCATGAGATCAATACTGGTTGGAATCTTTCCAGGTGCTGGTGTAATATATATAATAATAGGATCCTGTAAATTAGTTTGAGTCCTACTTCATTTTTATTTGTTAGTAGTATTTAAGTTATGGTATCTTTTTTCTCCACCAAAGAAGTAGAGAGGGGTATGGACTGGACTGTGTGGATGATTGTAGTTTATTTTTCACCTCTTAGGAAGTGCAGCTGGAGGCTTCTTGGTTGATGCCAGAGGCATTTCCTCATTTGGACTGGCTAGCCTTAAAATCGGCCAGCCAGAAGGGCATTTGCTGTTAGTGCTTATTGCATTTAAATGAACTAAAATCATCTCAGAAGCTGCTGGGAGTTTCAAGCCAAAACCAAAAAAATAAAGGGGGAGAAAAAAAAGACTAAATAAATTAAGATAATCTTTCCCCCACAGCTGCTGGGAGATTTACAACTCAACCTCCACTGCAGCCTGCTGAGATCTCAGCCTATTCCAGACATCACATTCCTTAGGTGAACTGTAGCTGACCAAGAAGTTTGTGCCTTTTGTTGTTACTTCGGGAAATTTTGTCTCTTCTGTCAGTTCTAACTGGAGGGTTGGAGTCTGATTCACCTTTAGAAGTGACAGGTTAAGTATGGTCCATTAATACCACTGGAGTCACTGGAACTGTGCTGGAATATGCCAATGAAAGAAGAGTAGAAGTTGGTTTAGCTATACTAGTGATAGAATGATAACTTATAAAGCAGCCCCTGGAACAAGCATGAACCTTGGCTAAGGAATCAGAAATAGCTAACAGTTACACAGCAAAGCAAAATCTAATCAATATGGAGCATTAACCTGAAGGGAGGAAGTTTCTCTGGGATGAGGTAGGCTATATCAGCGTCATTGCTCACATAGGTCTTGACTAAAGATTAGTGAGGTGATTTGCTCAAGAAAAGAAATGCAAGTTCATTCTTTCTCCCTGAAGATGTTCCTGATCGGTAGCTGATGTTCCTAGCTCAACCTCCACTTAGATAATGGCACAGAACTAGCAGACAAAAGGTAAGCCATTTTCCAACCACTCCCCAATACTGATAAAAATAAAAATATAATGCCTCAAGGATTTATATTCTACACTCCTCTAATCTTTTATCGCCATCATTCCTTTAGTGATTTGTAGCTGTATGTTACGCTGTACGATTAACACCTACTAGATGTAGTTGTTTGGGTTTTTTCTCACATTCTTTTAAGGCAAGAAAGCTTTATGCTTAAAATTCATGTTCTTTTGGTTTCATTTATTGACTAGCCTGAAAAATAACAGGCGATGAGTGAGAAAAGTGTCACTTGAAAGTTAGAGAGAACATTATGTAGCAACAGGCAAAATTAATTCATTTTGACACTTCCATTCAGGTGGGAACACATACACACTCACTCTGCTACTCGATCTGTGCACATACACCCCTGTGTTTTTATTCAGACATGAGTGCACAGAGGCTGATGTTCAAAACTCAGTGTGGAAAATTCATAGGGAAGTAATCATCTGTCAAAATCCCAGTCTTGAAAAAGAAGACAATAAACAAGTATGGTATCAGCAACATGAATGGAAGTCCCACAGAGATACTTAAAATGCTGTTACATACAAGCAGGCCCCTTCCATTACCTCTTCTCATTACCAACAGGTAGACAGGATTTTTAAATTCTTGTACTCCAGAGCTATGGCAACGCTAGAACCTATCCTGCTCTTAACATGCTCAAACTCTAGTTGCTCTTCCTTCTCCAAGGGAACCTTCTCCATTCTCCTCCCCTTCTGAGTGAGGAACAGCACCTTCACCACTGTGACATTGAGCTTTTGAACACTTGGTCCCATAAGGGTCCCAACGTAGGTGCCTCTCTAGGCTAGAGGGTGGTTGTAAATCAGTGCATCCTGAGAGAACTGTATTGTTGGAGAGAGTCTTTCAGGAGACTCCTTAGCTTACTAAGTGCCCAGAGCTCAGAGGCTTTTATTTGCTGCAGTAAAACTGTTACGTGCAAGTAAGACTGTTACCTGCTGCTTTCCTACAGGGAGGTTTAGAAATGCAAATCTCACCTGACAAGACAAAGGGAGGATGTTAGGTCAAAAGAGAAAAATAATATAGGAACATGAGGGTGGCAGAGGTAAGATGTGTTTCTTGAGCATTATAAACTTGTGGTATCTACTAAGGCTTTGTTCTGAAAACGCCTAAATTACATTCTTTGACAGTCAAGTGACAACAGCCTCGGTAATCACCTAAAATGGTACTCACTATTTCATCCAACCCATCCCCGAGCTTCAGTAGATATGTTGCTTCAGTCATCTTGCACAGGCATTTCCCCTAGTACCTACTTGAAACTTGTCCCTTCTCCCCATCCTCTTCTCCAACCTGCTGCTCCTAAGTGCTGCCATTTTCTGCAACCTATTTCTTCACTTCTGTCCTTCCCTTAAAGGTCAGCTACCTCAAGTCTGTATTCCTTTGGCTGTAAAACATTGTAATCTCTCACCTACCCTCCTGGTCTTGACATGCAGATATGATACCCTGTTTCTACTTGGTCTGCTCTGTGAAGACACCAGCTCACACTGACACTCTCAACATAGCTATGGCAGAGTTCACCAACTGCGGATGTATTTATCTAGCTTAGTAGTTGGTACAACCCAAGCTGCATGACCCTCTCAGTTCTAAAGCTAGCTAGGTTATTGAAGCTGCTGCAATCTACCTTAGGCTGGCACACAGCACTCTTTGCTGGGCCTACAGTGCTCAGGGGCATAATGGCTGTTGAGGCAACCCAGGATTTTGCTGTAAGAGCATTTCTATACTCAGTCCTGGGCCCATCCAACTGGAACACCCAGTCACTTCTAGCTATTTACAGCTTCTTTTCCCATTTTATTCTAAAACATGAAGTATAGTCATGAAATCTTTTTGCGAATCTCCATAGAGTTGAGAAGACAATGCTGCATACACAGAACTGGAACATGGTTGCTCTGGTTCCCACTTGCACTCAAAGAGCATTTATTTATTGGTCTCCCCGTCAGACAAAACTGAACCCCTTGCCTGCAGCACCCCCACTGAGTTTGTGGCCAAGGCTGGTTACCTGCTATCAGAGGCTGGCTGCTGGACTGCCCAAAATGGGCACCATGATGAAGGAAGGCACTGTAGCAAGGCGTGGACGCATCATCTGAAAGGGCCATGTGGAAGGGCTGAAGATCAGCCTGCCCAGAGCCGACCGGCGTGGTGGGGGTGAAAGGGGTGAGAGAGGCTCCATGAGGCTCTTGCTTTATACTGAGGGGAGAGGAGAGGTTTTCTGTGGTAGGGTAAGGGATGGACACAGACAGACAAAGGGAACAGGGGGAGGAAAAGGAGGGTGGGGAAGGGAGGAGAGGAAGAACAAAATGGGTAAATGAAAATGGAGTGGTTAAAATCTACAGGGAAATTAATTTTAAAACAAAAATAAAAATAAAAAGGTTAGGAGTAGATCAGAGGAGCCAGTGCTGAGACAACAGCAGTAAATGCACCTGGGGGCTAGGCTCTGACTGCAGGTATGCCTCTGCAGGGGCAGCAGGAGATGAGGAGGATGAAGTGCAGTGGCAAATGGGAGGAACGGGATGCGGGAGAAGGAGAGGTGAGGGAGGGAACATGCAGGAGTGGGAGGACAGGAAGAAGCATAGGGTTGGGAGGGAGAATAGAAGAATGCTCTGAAGCTTCTGTGCTCCCTTTTCTGCTGCTTTCTCTTGCTGGCCGAGAGCGCATGAAGATGCTACACTTACACAGGTTGGCCCAGGGTATATTATGACACTTTGTCTCTTCAAACCCAAGGTAACCTCTCTCAGGAGAGCAGCGTTATTATGAACATCTGTTGAACTGAATGCTCAGTGTAATGGTCAAAGCTTCTCAAGCCGAGCTCCTCAAAAGCTTTGACAAAAAAGGTGTATCTGGGACTTTGGAATTAATAGGTGGATAGGCAGGTAGGTCAAATCATTTTATCTTGTTCACAGTGGCACACTTTGAAGCTTTAGCCATAAAAGCCATCAGCACTGACTCTGGTTGTTCCCTGAGTATAGAGTTACCAGATAGATACCTTCACAAAGAGATAGAATGGAGGAGAGAAAATGTGGGTGACTTATAAAAGGTCTCATTTTCATCGTTGTTTGCACTGAACTTCCATCTCTGATGTGCAGGTTTACAAAGGTACAATAGATGCAGCTTTGCAGCTGCTCCCAACTTGGCTGCCAAGTAAGAGGTTTGGGAATTGGAGAACTCTGACCTAAAGCATAGGTACTCAAGAATACCCACTGTTGTTGGGTCAGCAGTAACAGAGTCTTGTATTTGAACACCTGAAAGCGAAGTATGGATGATGTGATTAGATTCGATGCAAGTCATCTAGCAAGCCATCTACCTTCACGTAAACAAATTAAAACCAATAAATGAAAGCCATCTCTCTGCTGTGATGGCAAGTGTTGCCAATGGCCTATGAAATAAGTTAGTTCTGGTGGTTTTGATTTATACAGAGAAATATAAATGTGATATATAATGAGGCCATAAATCTGACTTCATTAATGTAGAACTGGCTTAATTAGGCACCTTATTGGAAGGCTGCAATGCTTACCTAGACAATAAAGGGCTGGGCAGTTTCTCTCTGTGAATGCTGTTTGCCCTGAGGCGTTTGTTTCCTAAAGGTTTACTACCTGGCAAAAGTGATAGTTTGCCATCTGTGTTCTCCTCCAAGTACCTCTAACGTGGATGGCCAGCAAAGTTCTCTGATCATGGAGACTCCTTTGTGGCAAAGGCATATGTTCGTGGTTCAGTTGATTAGAAAGGATCACTCCTGGCCAAAATGTGTACAGTTTCTTTTTATTTAGCTTGCTTATGTGAAGTCTCTGGTATGCTAAGCGATTACTGCCATGTCTTCTCCCTTTTTGCTAGAAGATGCTCTGTTTGGCAAGGACCTTTTGTGGAGGATATGGGGAATAGAAGCTGGAGTATCTGGATTTGATTGCACAGTTTAATTAAAGTCACTAGAGCAGGCAGCACATGAGAGCCCAGCTTCTGCCTTTTACAACAATATACTATCCTACAGTTCTACCTGTGAGCCTTCATGTGCTAGTCTCTGTAGGTGGAGAACCCCCAAAGCTATTCTTCTCCTGCATCCTCTCTTATCAGATGGCAAGGAGTGCACAGATGTACCTTCAGGCCAGACAGCAGTCTGAGGGTGCTGGAGCCTTTATCCAAATAATGCTGATAGTAGATAATTTGGATGAATAGATCTACAGGCAGAAGGCAAAAAGTTCCCCTGGCTTTCAGGGGTTGCAAGTGAAGTGATATTTTTCAAGGAAACCATTTGACAGTCATACCTCATAAAACTAGGACAAATCTGCTCATGGACATTTTCTGGACTTATTTTTCAGCTCTCTGCATTGTGCCAGAGAGAGCAGGTGTGGGGGGCTGCTGCGGGGGAAAGGGCAGAGAAGAAGATGGACACAGAAAGCATGGGTGGGCAGAAGCAAGAGGTGCTATGGACAGAGGTTAATCCTGTTTGCACAGCCCCCAGGCACGCTGGGTTTCCTAGTCCCTCCTCTGCTTTATTTCTCTTTTAAAGCATGGAATTTTCAACTATAATCCTTCCTAAACCACAGCATTTTTCAGGCGCTCTGTGTAAGTGAAACCATAATCTCTGGTAAAACAGGTCGCTTAAGCTGCTGTAGCATTAGGCCAATCTGATCCAGCCCCTGGATTTCCGCTCTGCCCAGCCACCACGGAGAGGATTTCAGCCTGAAAGACTGTCTAAAGCCCTTGCAATGGGAACAGCAGTGCTAGGCCTTGCCTTGCAAAGCTATGAAGGGTTAAGGGACCAGGAGCTATTTGTCCCGGTGTTGTGAAGCTGTTAAAGCCCCTGTCAGACTCACAGCGGAGATGAGCCCAGCCCTCTCTTGAACACATCAAGGCTTATAAAGAAAAATTCCTCGCACCTTCCAGAGGCAGCACCACTTACTCAGTGCAGGGGAATAAAGAAGTCAGCAGTAACATGGCAAAGAGACTGAGACACAATAATGCTAAACACTCTTCTCTCCAAGAGTAGTGGAGAGAAGGCGAGGATAAGGTCAAACAGCAAATGATTGCACAACCAAAACTCACACTTTTATGTGTCTATTTATCTATCTGTCTATCTTTTCCTTTACGCTCTGCAACTGCACAAACACAGCCCATGTATCTTTACTGGTGGGTGGCATTTACCAATTTTTCCTCTTTGTTGTCCAACTCTCCCCTGACTAAAGTACCTGAACTCCGTCTCCAATATAACTCCTGCCACTGCTATGCTGGAATAATTGCCCCAGCAGTGAATTATAGCTCCAAAGTGTGTCAGTGTAGACGAGATCAATTGATTGATCTTTCTAGCCACCTGTGAGTGGCACAGTCACATTTTTCATTTTAACTGCCTCAAACTTCAGCTGCACTTTTTTTATTCTCACTTCTCATTTTCTCCATTCTCTAATTATTTCGTGTTTGTGATGGAGAACTTGTCCCTTCCTATCCCAAGTCCTACCAGTGCCAGCAAGCTATGGAACAGTGCTGTACCGTCTTGTCTGCGTCTTGGGGGGTGTCCCTCAGTAAGGCTGCATCAGGGAACCCCAAGGTATCTCTTAGCGTCTTATTCCTAAGGCTAGAATATCAACCTGTAACTGACTGGGGGAGTGGAATGAATTTGCAACCCCTTTCCTAAGCAGTAGAAATCTATTCCTGTCTTAGGTTCCTTTCTTCTTCTAAATGTCAAACAATATCCTTGTTCAACAAAAAAATACGACCCATTGTCATGGTCGGGGAGATAAGAAGGACTCGGCAGGGTGGGGCTATAGCTGGAAACATAGCAGAGGGCTACATATTTTGTGCATCTTCTACTCCTCTCTTTCTGGCTCTACTTGCTGAGTTATGGATGTTTGTCTTTCTTTCTAACCCACTCCTCTATTATTCTGGCGGAGAACCAGAACTGGTGATCTCTGGCCTAAATTCCCCCTGTGAATGAAGGGATTTTGGGCAGACAGGGTGAGAGGAAGATTCACAGCTTTGGGTTCCTACAGAGACTCATCTCATCTTTTATCATGCTCTCTGCTACTGAAGGGAAGGGAAGCAGGGTGGTTTCCAGGACTAGATAAGCTGTTTGTTTTTCACTGCTAGCTTCCCAGAGGGTGAGCTACCTGCATCCAGTGCTCCTTTTCTTCCCAGTAAACAAAGAATATAAAGATCGTCCATGCCTGCATAAGGGATGGCTTGTAAACACCCACTTAACAATACTGCTCACCATCTTGACAATGTTTAGAGTTCTCCATCTTTTCCTGGAGTCTCTTGAATATTTGTATGACCCTAGCGCCTCACTCTTCAGAACACATCCTTACAGCATCCCTTAGGCATCACCGTTTTATCTGTGAGGAACTAAGCCCAGAGGAGATATATCCAAGTGCGTATAGGACTGTGCCAAAACTGAATCTTATCCGGGGTATTTTAAATCCTACACTTGTACCCATCATTGAATCATCTTTTTCTGTATTTGAGATCTCCATTCCTTAGAAAGCTTTCATTGTGGCCAACAGAATGGGACTGGGTCCTCAGCATTCATAAACTGGTGAGTTTATACCACAGCCAGTGGAGTCACATCACTTTATCTCATGCGAAAATCTTGCCTCAAATTCTAAAAGTCATACATAAGATCAAAGTGGACTGAGCATATCTTTCACTTTTTCTTTCATTTCTGACTTTTCTAGCTTTTCTTTTGCAAGAGCATTATGCAAATTGCACTGAAGATGAAGATGACCCTATTTTTCCCCCCTGTTCTGTGATCGTAACAGCCCTTTGCTAGAACAACTGTAAAGTGTGGAAAGACTAATCTGCTTCTCATTGTACCTTTCTTGTCTTCTCTTTGTATTCTTGCTGGCTGGAGTATGACCGTTGCTTGCTCAGGTTTGTTTTCTGTTTCTGCACAGATCCATCCGTGTTCTTAGCCCAACACGTTGCTTGTGGGTTGTTGAAATACACGTTTAAAGAAAACAACCTTGGATTGCTTTCCCCAGGAGGCAAAACTTCTGTGACATCACTCATGTCAAGTTCTGAAATCTATTTGCCCCATTTTTCATAAAACTGAATCTTATAAGTCTGGATTTTTGTGTCTGATCCGATTAGCTGCTGCTCTCCAAGTAAATGAACTTGTTCACTCTATATGTTACTTTGGAAACAAAAAGTTTTATAGTCTTCATACAGAGTAAAACATGGAGCTTCCAGTAGACCTGTGATCTGGACTTACTCTTCAAAGATAGGTGAGTAGTGTTAGTGTTAATTACTTGAGAACTCCACTGAAGTCAACTTAATGTGGCTCTAAGTACATTTGTTTGCAGATTGAGCTGATGAAGGAAGATGTGCTTTAAAGTCTTGGAGGGGAAAAAAAGCTATGCAATTTGTGTGTTGGGCGAACAGAGAAGTTCATTTGAGCTCATATCATTGTGCCCTTTCTTGAGTCCCAGCCCAGCAGGTTCGGCAATTGCTTCCTGCCTTAAAGTGTAGCATATGCTTATTTCTTGGTGGGTTGGGACTTGAATGTTACCTCTTTAACAAGATACTTTTGAAATAAATGCTGTGAAATGTATTTAGAACACACTAGTTTTTCCCACAGTCATTTTTATAGGTATCTCTAAGGTTTAATCACAATGATATTCTACAGATCATAAGATAGGATAGGTCTTCCCCGGTAGTCCCCAGCAAACTTAAACCTACAAAGAAGGGCCAAAGATTGCGCTTAAGCTCTCCATTTCTCTGAATGACTACAGTGGGCAATTTCAATTGCACGTGCAGCTGGCCTGGTTAAATCCAGTACAGTTGATGGAGATCAAAAGTTGCTAACACTCGCTGACAATGTTGCCTAACTCAGTTGCAAAGTACAATATTGAGGAAGAGGAGGCTAAGGGGAGACTTCATCGCTTTCTACAGCTCCCTGAAGGGACACTGGAGAGAGGTTGGTGCTGGTCTATTTTCACGGGTGACCAGTGATAGAACAAGAGGGAATGGTTCCAAACTACAACAGGGGAGGTTTAGACTAGATATTAGGAAAAAAATTTTTACAGAAAGAGTAGTCAGCTACTGGAATGGGCTGCCCAGGGGAAGTGGTGGAATCGCCATCACTGTACATGTTTAAAGGGCATTTAGACGTGGTGTTAGGGGATATGGTTTAGGTGTGAACTTTGCAGAGTAGAGTTGACGGTTGGAGTTGATGATCCCAAGGGTCTTTTCCAACCTCAAAGATTCTATGATTCTAATATTAGCTGTCAGTAGGCAAATACCTACAGCAGAAAAATTTTCATCATAGCCATACTTATTGGATCCTTCATTTAGCCTCAAAACAAAAGGCAAAACCTGAATTGTTTGGAAGAATATAATTATTTTCTCTAAAGAAGTTCCCTTTTGTTCAACAGCATAGAGTGTGGCAGACTGCAATGCTACCCCCTTGCTGTGGGAAATCAGTTTGGGAATGCCAATTCACTGCTGTTGTCGTTACACGGCATTACAGTCATTCACTGCTAGTGTTCACTTAAATGGTAATTTAAGGAAGGCAAAGACGTTATTTCTTTCGGGCCCATTCATTTCTGGGTTCCTGGTTTCAATATGCCTTTCAAGCCCACAAGCTGCCTCCTTCAGTATCATAAAGTTATTGTCAGTAAAACTTCGATTGGATGCATGGAAATAGTTTACATGATTCCTTTCCCCCCTGCTATTCTGTCTGCTCCAGGATCATTATCTGGCCATCTATTACCCTCAGCCATTTGGTCCTGGGGAAGAGCAGTAACACCTTTTGCCTTTCCAAATTCTTTGATTAGATCAGAAGATATTATCTCTTCTTAAGGATGGGGAACAGTTGATGAAATTTGGAGGTCCTGTGGACTTCTACTTTTACCAGTTCCTCATCTTAAATAGAGGAGAAGCTTGCTCACAGAAAATACCTCCTTCATTTTGATGTGGCAGGGTAGTAACAACCTTGTAGCAGCCGCATGAATGATTATCCTAGTCCATTTTCAGGGCATTGGGCCATCCAGAGATGTTCCTGACAGGCTGCTTCAGTGCTGCTGGCAGCTGCAGCTGTCACGCTGTGCTACAGAGTGCGGATCTGCATCTGCAGGATTTGCTGTCACCAAAGCCAATTTGGGGCCCCCAGCAGTTTGTTAAAGAACTTTTCTGAAGTCAGCTCAGTCAAGCCCTGACCAGGGCCATCGCTCACTGGTGTCAGAGGCTAAAGTAGATTGAAGCAAGACTGAACATTTTCATCAGTTCAAACACGGAAAAGGGGAAGGAAATGCTCCCCCTCTCAGTGTGATGATATAAGTACAACCAAAAGTACTGGTCAGTTTTAAGCATGATTTAAAGCAGCAAGCTGGATTAACTTGGTTTACCTTTGCTCTCTGAGGCTGTGTTCTAAAAGGTTGAATTTTATGGGTGGTAACAAATACTTTGACAATTACAAAATTTACACTAAGCATTATTTCAGTTTTTGCTAAGTAGATGAACTGCATCTGTGCACATTTGTTTAACCAATTATGTTTTTTAATATAATTTGTCTATATGTATTATTATATGAGAAAATAGTGAATGATGAGTCCATATTACTATTTCATTAGATTATTAACTTATTACTTGTGATCTGTGTCAAGTTATATTTAGATGGAAATTAGAATTAAATTAAAACTAGTATTTGTAATTATTCATGCTAATTAAATAAAATGACCACAAGTTCCCTGACTTCCTAAATATACTAGAACAGAAAAAAGCAGGCTTTCCTAAGCAGGTTTTGCATTAAAAGTTACTTAATAAATAAGGAAAGGATATACAAGGAGGAATTTGAACTGATTTCAGAACACGATTTTAGAACTAGTAGATCTCATCCTTTCACACCAAGCTTAATTCAGTGCACTGACAGAGGAAAACAAATGTTCCTGCTTTTTCAAATCCTAGTTTGTTTCTCAGTTTTGAATGACCTGGTCGTTGAACTGAAGAAAATTCTCTTCAGTTCACTCACTAAGCTGAAATGAAGGAAATAATATCTTTTCAGCTTTCAGGAGGCTGAAGTTCTCAGAAGATTATTTATTATTTTAGAAAAACTTTGGATCCAGGTGTCTAGCCAGTGATTTCTCCGTGGTTAGCATCACAACTTTCTTGAAAACTTTCATAGAAATCAGATGCTGTTTAGGTACTATTTTTTATGTCTTTCAGACACAGCAGGTAGACTTTATGTCAGTAATTTTTTTAATTTTTTTTTTTTTCTTTTTTTTTTTTTTTTTTTTTTTTTTTTTTTTTGGCATACATTCATGTTTAATTAAAAAAATTAACTTAAACTGGAAAAAAAAATGACCCCATGCCAGAGAGGGGAGGTCTAGAAAAAAGTGACATCAATAGGGTTTGTGTATTTTTGGTGCCTTTGCCTGACACATCATCAGTTGCAGTCAGGACTTCTCACCCTGGAAGATACTTGTTGCTTTAGGGAAAAATTTATTTCCCACAGAGAAGGAAGCATTTTCTACACAGGACACAGTAGCTATTTTGGTGGATGGTGATTATTTTCATGCAGCTCTTAAGAGCTCTCTGTCTCCAATACTTCTCAAGGAAGTTGACATTTTGTACATTGTCTGTTCTATGTGAAGAACAGCGGGAGCATGTTTTTTAGTCTAGTGTCAGCTCATTCATGGGAATTCTTTGCAGATACTTAATTGGGAGAAGTAAGGGTGATCTGTCTGTTCCACAGCAAACACATGTTTTGGTTTACTTGCTTTAAGGAGGTGCAAGTAACAAACAAACCATTTAAGATGCGTTAGATAGAATAAGTGTCTGAAAAGTAGTGTTTGATATTGGCAGTACAAGACAAGGGCTTGCTGTATGTAATGGCGGTGCTAAGCTGTGTCTTTGAATAGATGCACAGGACTTTGGGGAAGGCCCTCCTGCTTGTTGGAGAGGTGGCTGCCTGTTTTGCAGCGTTTCTACATCTTCAATTCTAGGAAGCTCACAGACAGATAAAGGGATGTTAACAACACCTGTACTTAACTATCTCATTGCATTCCAGGATTTTAGGTAGTTACATATTGTCCAAGGGTTTGATGGCTTTTGGAGGGTTACATTCTCAGAATGGTGTGAGCTGAGAGCTTGCAGAGGAAAGCTGGCCATGAGCCAGAGAGAGTAAGAGGATTTTCTCTGAAGTCTTCAGAAAGGGCAAGAATCCAGTGCCAGACAGTTTTGGTTTGGAAAGAACTAGTGATACTTTTTTTCTGTCTGGGAAGACTGAGCTGGAGAGACTTTGCTGTAGACCAAAGCTAAATCTTAAATCCTTAAGTGACTGCAGATGGAGTTTGTACCCTTCATGGGTGGATTTGTTTCAGGTATCACCTGAAACAAGTATTGTGCTCATAGACTGCCCTGGGACAAGAACAAAGAGGCATTTCAAAGATGGCACTATAGCAGCAAAACAGGCAGACACCAATTCAGTACTTGCTATTACTCCAATATCTCTTCTTGGGAGAGGGTAATACCAAAGAAATCTGTATGCTCCCAGCCTCTTCCTTAATCTCCTAAGCAGAGTAGATCAGAAGGCAGCACTGAGTTCCTCACCTCTCTGGTCCTTCCTGAATGCATTGCCCAGCCCCATCACAAACATAACATGAATCATTCATCTTTAATAGATTATGCAAATTGAGGACATCAGATCAATGAAGATCAATAACTGCAACCATTTAATTGCCAGCAAAAACATTTTAAGAATGGGCATTATCTGAAGTCCTTTCTTGGGTAATGGCACCATTAATCCAAACATTGGATCCTGGCCTAAGTGTAGAGGAAAAATTCTCCACCTCTCTTCCCCTGCTGCCTTTCAGGATGTTGAGGGGTTTTTTTCCCTTTTCATTTCCAGTTTCCCCATCATTACCACCAGTGAACAGCTCCCAACACTAATAGTTCTGCTTTTGTTACTCTGTGCTGATTGAAATGTCGCATACAGATTGAGATGTTAGTGCTAAGTTGCCACCTGGGAATGTCAAGCTGGGTCTGAAATGAACTTTTCTCACTCTTGGATCCAGATGGATTCAGATGGGGATGCTCTCGAGCTGAGCTGGGAGCATTGCAGGGAGCTGAGTGAGGATGGCACAGGGTGGGAGAGAGATGAAGGTGATTTTCTGCCTCAACCCACAGCCTCTTCTGTAAGGCCAAATCTGTCTCCTGTTGTCACATTGTGAGACTCATGGTCAAAGCTTGTGCAGTGCCCCCAGCCTTTGGGAATTCCGCTCTTGCATTAACAGGCTGGAGTGCACCATCTTCACTTAGGCAAAAGGACTAAAAAAAAATTATTTTAATGACCCCTTTGAATCTTAAACTCTGATTTGCCTCACCTTTACATCCAGCTGTGGGGATTTGCCTTCCAATTTTGTGTCCCAAAGACAGGAAAGTATTTCCTGTAAGAGATGTAGATCTGCTGAATGGTAGATGGACACCAGCTGAGTTTTATCTTGCATAAGCAAATACAAAGAAAGGTGGAACAATTTTGCCACAGCTGAGCCTTTTTTTTTTTTTTTTTTTTAGTTTGCTAAGAAACTGCATTGGCTACAAGGATCTTGGATCAAGTCCGATAGCAAGAAAAGCCATTAAAAAAGTCTAGGGATGTCACTCTTTCTAGACATTCCCTAAATATGCAGTTCATCTCCACATGGATCTCTGTGACATTTTGCAGACCTCACGCTAGATCTCCTCTGTATTTGGGGTAACTGTTGCTAATCCTGCCCTGTCCCAAAGTCCCTGGTAGCCAAAAGTTGCATGCAACAATATGCCTTTGCTCAGAGTTTGCTGAACGAGCAGCGACTGCCAACCTCAGCCATCAGCTGCTTTGATCTCTGGGGCTATTAGCTGGGGCTTCTACAAGGAAAAGCTGAGATACAAACTCCAGTACTCTTCATTCTGTGCCATCAGAGGGCAGCTTTTTGGCCAAGAGGCAACATCTCCTTCCCTTGCTAACAGGACATACACGTCTTTGTCATGAGTTATTTCTCAGCTTACACCATGAGGTTTCTAGAGGGGGCATAGCAGTTGGAGGGGAAGGGGGATATATCAAACAGAGGTGAGTCACTCAGGCCTTGCCAGCTGCTGCAGCTACCCAGGAGGAGATATGCAGATCTGTGGTAGCTGTCTGAGCAGATACCAGTGGCAATTAAAGCCTGAGAAGAAGGGCTGTGACACCAGAATATCTCCTTATGGCTCTACACACGCACAGGGCAGGCAGTCTAGTATCAGGACAGCACGCTAGACTGCCCTGGGACAACCCTCTGCCGCTCAGGTCCTGCACGTGCCACCAGCAAAGAGGAGGCTTCAGTGGAGCAGCTGCTGCAGAAACTGCCTCCCGTTTTTGTGCATCTCGATTCCTCTGTTCTCGTGCACTTGCTCCTTTCTCCTACTCCTCCAGACACACCTGAGTTAGATGTGCTCACATGTGAGGGAAGGGGATAGGCTACAAACAAACTTATTTTGCCAGCTGCTGTTAGAGGCTCATGTACTTAAGGAAGAGGGACTTTAGCAGTCACAGTTCAGCAGACCTCAGTATTTAGCTTGCAAATGCTCCTTTCAAATGCCAGTGTTAAGTAAAACTGAAATTATTATTTCCTCTCAAGAAAAACAAATGTGGATTATGGGTAAGCCATGACCCCCCTGTTCTCAGACACAAAGGAGAAAAATCACGGTGTGTGTTTGGACATATCTCTCCTCAACCAACATCCATCCCTAAGCCCCATCTGGGCACACAGTTTACCGATTTGTGCCTGGATTTGCCTATCCTTGAATGACATCTGGGCACCTCTATGTGTACCCAAGGCTGCCAATACTGGGAATTTCAAGCTTCTCTTGAGCTCTTATGTCCTTCACAGTTTTTCTGTCTCTTTCCATGTTTGCCACAGAGGGATATCTTGCATTAGCAGAAAAAGCAGAAGCTAATGGTGATGAGGGAAATAAATAAAAAGCTTGGTTCTGCTGTTTGGTCAGGCAGCTTACCGGTCACCACAGGGTACGTCTGGGGTCCTGACACATTTGTCCCCAGGTCTGGGTTAGCAGAGGTGGATAGACTTGATTTGACTTCATTGAGACCAGGGGTCAGAGCTGGGAGGGAGTACTCATTACCCTGGGGAAGAGAGGAGAAAGACAGCTCGCTATTGATGCGCTGGGAAAAAGGGAAGGGTGTACAGATGGGGGGGAGGAAGAGGAGAGATGCAAACCCCTGCACAGATGGAAGAGGAGGAGGAGGAGGAAACAGAAGATGAAGTGACAAGAGGGTTGCAGGGCGGGGGTGTCCTAGGATAAACTATCCCACCCGCCAGTGTGCTGCTGTGAAGAAGAGGGGTGAGGGATCTGGCCCATTTTGCTGTTGTGTGACTGAGCCTTGGTTCAGTACTGTGAGGATGGGGATGGCTGCCTCTGCCAGCCCAGGGGAGAAGAAAAGGGAAATACACGTCCCCTCCTCTTGCCTGAGCGGAGGCAGGAGGTGCTTGCCCTAGTGACAAGGACAGCTGGGGCAGAGGACTGCAATGGACAGGTGGGCTGTAGGAAGCAGCCAGTGCTGGTCCACTGTAGCCAGGCTCTCTGCTGAGTCGTCTGCCTCCCCTGTTACTTCTGTCCTAGCTCTTTAAAAACAAACAAAGAAGCCTCATCCCCTGCCTCTGTCACTCTGTGCATTGGGGTATGAAATTGGGGAGGGGGGAGCCACATGGCTAACAGAAGGGTGGGAGGGGGAAAGCCATTGAATCTGAAAGGGTGTCCTGTCCGAAAGGCTCTGGTAATTGCCTTTTTATTGTGGCAGCCTCTGGACCAGACGCGGGAGCTGGAGAAACCAGGAAGGCTACAAAACAGCAGGAAAAGTTGCTCTGATTAATATTATGTTAAATTAAAACTGATTTTCTGCTCTTTCTGCTCTGTTTTTTTCCACGCACTTCCCCAACCCCCTCCCCATGTCTCCCCCTCCTCCAGTGGGCTCCCCGCATGCTGCCCCCTTCCCGCCCCTGTCCCTGCTTGGCTAGGACTGCCTAGTCATTTCCAATTCCTTCTTGTATTGATCTTCCTGTAGAAATCAGTTTTGTAATTAGCTGCAAATTAGGCCTTCTACTGGGGGTGAGCCTGCCCCCTGATTTATCACCAGAGTAATTCGCTGTGATCGGAGAGAAATTAAAATGAACTCAATTAGGCTTCGGATTTGCTTTATGGGCCCTGCTCAGAGTTTCAGGGGGAAAAATGACTGTGCTGGTGCTTAATAGTCTAATGAAAGTAAATAAAGGTTATTCATTGTAATAAACCCAGGGACTCTGGGATGAAGGGAGTCCACAGCCAGCCTCTCCTTCTCTTCCTTTGTTGGTTTATGGCTTGGGGCGGTTTAAAAAGACTTTTGATTTTCATTTTATTAAGACAAACAGCTTTTGGGATAAAAGGCTGGGGGAGTACCGGAAAGGGGGGCAGAGCTGCAGAAGCACAGAAAACTAGGTTGGAGATGGGAGTCAAGTCTCAGCTTTGGGCCATGAAGGAAAAATGCTCTGTGAAAGCCCAATCTGCGCTTCACTGGCGTGATCTGAGAGGGCAGAGGTTCTGTGCGGTGCTGTGTGCTGGTGAACATGTGTGGCAGTGTTTGCCTGTTCATGGCAAGAATATCGCCTCATATCTGCAGGTGTGTACGCAGAGGGAAAGGCTGGAGATTTGGGGAGGGCACAGTGTGCCTGTATACAGGCAAGCTGACGCGAGAAGGTAGAGCTTGTGTACATATGTGCATCAGCACAGTGATATAACTGGAAAGTGCTGTAAAATGTAAATATGATGTATGTGCAGTAAGAGGTCAGTGTAAGAACAAGGGGTGAAGAGGGAGAGAGGGATTTCATTGAGGGAATCTCCCTGTCACCATCCTATGGGTGCTTGGGGGTCCCCATTACCAGGCCAGGCCCTCACCTGCTCAGATTTGATGTGCTCTGATGTTTGAAAGACGTCAGGGTAAGAAGGACGCTCAAAAACTCGATCTAAAGCTTCCAGCTGCTGCTGGGTGAAAGTGTCGCCACGAAGGTGCTTCCGCAAACTGTCCACGCTGCTCTGGGAATCTCCGTTGGGAACTGAGCCCTCGGATACATCTGCAGGGCACAGACAGAGAAAACAGGGAGTTAGCTCCACCCTGGCTGGGACCAGCAAGGGATGCTGGACAAGGACAGAGTGGGGACAAGAAGGGCCCTCTGCCTCCACCCAGAGAGCTGTGCCCCTCCTGCAGGAAGGGGAGGCTGCGGGCACCCAAGGAAAGCCCCCTCCTGTCTCCTGGGGCAGCCGGGCTGCTCCTGTGGGCTCTGTGGGACTCTCCTACTCAGGATCAGTAAGGCTGTGGAGAATGGTGCTCGGCTCAGAGATGAGTTTCGGTTCTGCTGATTTTTAGTGTTAAAAATTGCCAAATCTCCATTGCTGAGCATAAAATGGGAGCAGACCACAGCGATTAGCATCGCTGGAAGGCTACTAGAGAGGCAGCTCACAGAGCAACCAGAGTGCTGAAGATGGACTTGTACTGAAGTGGGCTGAGGAAGTCTGGAGTGGAGAACGGGCTCTTTTACAGCTTGGAAGACAGTCTCTGTTGTGGCTCCCTAGTCCCAACAGACGTTATATCTCTTACAATTTCCATCTCATCTGATCTTGTCCTGTTATAATCCAGGCAAGTTTTTCATATCCCTCAGATAACAGAAATGATCCTGTTTCTGGCTCCATGTTTCACCAGAGACAAGTCTCTCCTTGTGAGGCAACTGTCCCATCCAACATACGCTGCTTTCTGTTATGATCTCTGTCCTGTTCTCCTACATGTAGCTCATGGCTTATCACAATCTATATCTCCAAAATGAGATGAATCTTTGTCTTGGTTGGTCCCCTTTCCTATCCAAAATGAATTATTGTATTAGAAAATCTAGTCCTACTCAGTGGGAACTTACGTTCCTGGTATTCCTTCATTCTTACTAGGAAAAAAGGCTTCCTCTGATAGGAACATCAAAAGGTGCATCTCTGTCCCCACAGCAGCCCTCTGACACAGTCCAATCTCACTTCAGTGCTTCCTGCTGTGTTTCAGGTCTCGCTACCTCTTTTGTGCCATCCCATGTCTCTTACAGCGCACTCATCCCCTCCAAGGTAAGTCCAATATATATGCTCTGCCCCATCCAAAGTGAATCCTTCCCTGTGATAAACCATACTATCACCCACCCATTTTTGTTTGGGTGGGTTCTTTTTTTGGTTTGTTTTTTTGCGGGGGGAGGAGGTGGTGGGTTTTGCCTGTTATCCCTTAACTCAACTGAGGTGCATTTATCTCGGTTATAACCCCTTTTTATCTGGAGGGAGTCTCCTGCTATTAGCATCTGTCACATCCAAGGTGAGTCTGTCTGTTATAACCTCCTATCCCAGCTGAAGTGAATCTTCCTTTGTCATAATCCCTCATCTCATCTGAGGCGAGTCTGCTCATTATAATCTTCTCTGACTGTGCTGAGTATCTTGCTGCTGCCACCTCTCAGCCTAACTTTGGTGAGACTGGCTATAATCCTCCATCTCATCCATGTTGATACACCTCCATAGCCTCCATGCTGAATCTCCACCTACTGTGCTTTAGCTGACACTTCTGACTTATTACACCATCTAACCTAAGATCAGGTTCTCCCTCTTGTGCTGCCATTATCTTCCTGCTTTTTCTCTATTACTCCTCATACTTCAGCCTTTCTTGGTGGCTTCCAGTTTGTGAATCTCAGAAACTTGCTGTTTGTCAAGAAAGTGGTTGAGGGATCTGTATAGACCTCCCTCCTCCATGCTACTGTGAGGTGCTCATGGGCAGATAGAGCTCCCAGGAGTCTGGAGTAGCATTCACTGTGCAATGGCCAGAACCGGGCTGTTTTGCCACTTCATCTTTTCGCTCACGGATGGGGCCAAGATGGGTGATTTCCTAGCACAGTTAATGCCCAACTGGTAGCCCAGAGTTATAACCGAGCCTGCTGCCTTCTGGCTATGAGATATATCCGTTTATAGGTGATTATACGATATGATATAATCAATAGTACATTATATACAGTAACATAGTACAGTACCACTAGCAAGACCATAGAAAATATTACATATTGATTTGTCCCAGCCAGCAGCCTTCCTTCAAGCAGTCCCTTCTCTCTCTTTTCCACCCCTAGGCAGAGCAGAGCTGTTTGCTGGCACTGATCCCTGGCATTTTCTCCTCTACTCAGGTTTATTTGCACAACGGAAAATTCTCTGGTTCCTGAAAACTGGAGTTGATGAGAGATTCGACTAAGACAAAGGAAAGACCAGGCTTGGTGGACTGCACATTGTGTGTGTCAGTGCAGTTTTCATGGTTTAGATGGACTGGGCTGTTACTGCATAGGCTGGCTTTCAGAAGGGCTATGGTAGCTCAAGGCTGATGTTCCTGATTCCAGCAGGCACTTCTCTCTGGTCCTCCCTGCAGAAAGCTGGCACGCAATTCCAGGGTCCAGCCTCAGAAAACAAAATGTGTGTTTCTGTATCAGCACTTGTCTCAACCTGTCTGCAGCCTGTGAAGCTGTTTGCCTTTGAAGATTTTTTCACATGTCAGTCAGTGTGCATGACTGTGCACACCATGATGCAGATACACGTGGTTATTTTTGCAGTAGATCATTATTCTGGTACTCTTTATATTCTGCATCACTGTACATGCCTGAGCAGTCATTTGTCTGCAGCGGCTGGTTTAGGCTACAATCAATTCTCGAGGATGGCAGCTCTACACTATGCGTGGTGTGTGATGTGAGTGGACGGGTGTCCACGTATACAGTTGTCTTGGTCTTTTCTGGACAGAGTTAATTTTCTTCCTAGTAGCTGGTACTTCATTGCCAGTTGGGATTGAACCATGACAACAGTAAAACTTCCACTGATTGTCATTTACCTTTGTTGAGTTGCCTGGGGCGGTTACACAGATTTGTGCACACACACACACGCGTGTTTGCAGTTCCCATCTGTCTGCAGAGCCCTGTGCACGCGTGTGTCTCATGCGCACAGGCCATGCCTTTGTGTGAAGAAGCTGAAACCACAGCTTTCCCAAGTCGCTGTAGGAGTCTCTTTTCCTTCATTTATTCAGGGGCCCTTCAGATCTTGACAAATCTGTCACTCTAAATTTGCGAGAGATTATGGTGCTCTCTCCCTAGCACAGAGAGAGGTGATATATGATATCTGCTGCCCCTATTGATTGCCTGATCTGGTGGCAGAGGGCTGGCGAAATGAACTTGAAATGAACATCATGCCTCAACTCATTGTGCGTATAATACACTGCTTAATCCCACATTTTTCAGCCGCTATGGAATTCAATTGATCAATCATGTCCCTCTGATAGTACTGTTTTAGGGGTTATTGCTGCTCTGCTCACTGACCTTTTTATTTATTTATTTATTTATTTGTGTCAGCGTGTGTGCATGCACGCACCTAGGTGCGTATGTGTATTCGGGAAACTCAGGGTCAGCTGATAAGAAAGGACCTATATAATCAGTGGGAAATGAAAGAAAAGGATGAAGGAAGAAGGAAGGGGGTTAGATAAGAAATCAGAAAGATCAAAGCAAGCAAATAGATAGGGAGAGGTGGAAATGGAGAAAGGCAATGCTTTAGTTTAGGTAGGAGTTCTGGATATGGGGGTGGGGTACACTCTGCCATGGCCTAGGCTTTAAAATCTACAAAAGAAAAGAAACTTTTGTCAGACGCCTATACACTACCTCAAGACAGACCTTGTCTAAACAGCTTGCAGCACTACTGGACTTAATAATGGTAGGGCACATGAATCCCAAACTTCACTGAGCAATAATATGAACTGGGCATATGGATTTTACTTATGAAGTGGAGAAAGTTTCACAGAGATGATCCTGAAAGACAGATTTATATGTCTTGTGTTGCTAACACTGAGGCATTCACAGTCACGGATTGCTATATTTTCTTCAAAACCAAAGGACTGTAAATCCCTTGTGTTTATTTTCTAGTGCAAAAACCTATAGAGGATGTTTTCATTTTTTTCCCCCTGAAACTGCAGGGGGGTTCTAGATTGAAGTTGTAATTCTCATCCAAGCATAAGACTGTGAGCTGGACTATTGGGAGAAGCCTCAAATAAGGCAGTAAGGAGCAGAGAGGACTTTGGGGAAGTGATGGGGTCCATTAAAAAGGCTGTGGGTGAAAGTGAAGGGAGGACTCACTGGGAAAGTTTGGGATGGGAGAGACTAGCAGATTTCATGAGAAATGTCACTGTGATGGTCAACAACCACTTCAACTGATGAAGAACAGTGCTAGGAGTAAAAACTTAAGGGATGGGGATTTGCTAAGACAGTCTTGAAAAGGGTGCTATGGTGAAGCAAGGCTTCAGCTGCAGGATGAGTCTGAGGATGCTACCCAGGTAGCGACACTAGCTGTACCATGAGGAAGCATCATCACCTTCCCCAGTTCCCTTTTTACCAGCAAGGGAAACTAGTACTGTGACATAGGGACATCTCTCTCTTCAATCAGAAGAATCTTAACAAATAGCTTGAGAGGTGAACCATGGCCTCGGTCACTGTGTCCCTCACAAGAGTGCACAATTGCTGTCAGCATGATCAGGACTGGCCTTGCACATGTGACAGGAAACATCTCTTCTCCCAAGGGGCTGCCAAGGAAGCACATGCAGCCCGTGTTCAGTGTAAACCTTTGATGCAAGACACAGAAATGCTCCACGGGTGTCACAGAAGTATCCTGACAGATGACAAGGAGATGCTGTGGGCGCAGGAACAACCTTAACTACACCTGACACAGGGAATATGCCCATTAAATAGCTCCAAAACAAAGAGACTTTCTCAGGTCTGCAAGCCATTAAGACACCATCATGTACAAGTAGCACAAAGCAGTGCAATACAGTTACTTCCCTGGCTAAGGTGACAGGACCATTGCTCAGGGTGGGATCGGGCCATCTCAACAAACAATTCAGAAGTGTGGCTGACATAGGAAGACCTTTGTGGCACAGAAACATGTAGGAAGGTCATGAAAAGCTCTGCAGTTGGCACACAACCACGGTGATACTGTTCTCTTTTGGGGTAGGTGCTGTTACCGCCTCTGTGACATGTCTGCCTGCTGCCTCTTGGGGCCCTGATCTCAGCTGGGCCTTTCGGTGCTACCAAAAACACAGTCATGATAAAAGCGAATGTGACTGGCACGAGAACTGCCAGTCGGGTGACACAGAAGAACCCATCTAATTGTGAAAGCCTCCAAGGAAAACACATCTGTCTAACACAGCAGTGCCAAGCCAACTACAGAAGTGTCATCCAACCCTCTGCACCAGCGAGGGACCCTGTCCTCTCCTGCAGCCTGCTTTTGTTGCCATCCCTGCTGAGGTGCTTACCCAGAGCAGCCCTGTCCCATTCCCCAGGCGTTTGCAGCAACTCGTGCTGCCCTCTCCCAAGCCACCCTTTGTGTTCAGACCGCTCTCCGCCTTTATCCGATTTCCCTTCTCTTTTTTCCCTCTCTGATGTGTTCCGGTGTCCCCGTGCAGCCTGGGCCTGTCAGGCAGCTTTGCTGGACGTCCCGGGGGGCCTTTCCCCGCACTGCCAGTTGTTGCAGTTTCAAACTCAATTGTTCTCTTCGGTACTGAGGCAAATGGAGTCATTAATTACCTTCTATCGGCTGGGCCGAGTTCAGAACGCGATCGATAGCCGGTGCTTGTCATTCACGGCAGCCAGCCCTGTGCAGACCCTCACGCTGCATTTGGTGCGAGTCCAGGAAGGAGCCCAGTGCTATCAGACCTGGGCTTCAAACCCTGGCATCAAGCTGCAGCTGGCAATCGCAGACCTCCTGCATCTGAGCTGACCCCCAACCAAGGACAAGGAGAAAGACCTTCGCTGAGGAAGATGATCACACTTTTTCACATGGACAGAAGAGTCCTGGTCTACACAAGCTGATCCAGTCTGGCTATCACAATGTGTCTAGAGACTCTGTTTGCATTCTCAATGATTATTAAACTAATACTGTACTCCCCGCAGTATGGATAAGGGCAAGGACTGGCAGACTTAATTTGGCAATTTATTCACCTCTGTAACTTTCTTGCCCTACTTGGTAGGGTTAGCAAAGAAGGAGGCTGTAAATTTTGGTTTACATTTCCTTCTAGAAGAAATTTTGCAGCCTTTTGGGCAGTGTGAAAGAAGGTGTCATCTCCAGATGGGTCAGTTCTGTATTTCAGCGCATTATAGTGCTGCAGGAATTGTCAGGGCTTTCATTGTGATAACTGAACTGGTGGGAAGAAAGATGAACCTCAAATTCAAATGGAAAGGATCCCAAGTGAGTGCAGGAGAGAGATTACAGAGCATGGAAGGGACTGGCAAGGTTCAGCAGTGCATGGAGAAGGAATGCGATCTACACTGTGAAAGTGAAAAAAGATACAGTACAAATTCAGGTTTTGAACAGTATCCTGCAGACACAGGGGTAGTGGGAGATGAGAGTAGGAAGAAAATCACCTCAAGGAAGTGTATCAGCCATTGTGAACTCTGCGGTTGTTCAGACGCCTGTGTCCATTTGTCTCAAGGGAATCTATCAGCCTGACTCTGAGTATGCAAATTGATGGTACTGTGCTGGTCCATGTGTCTCTGTAATTTAAGGGTGTCAGCCATACATAAACTGTATATATTTGTTACTTCCAGACTCAGAGCAGAAAGGCACAGAAACAAAGGGATTTTACGTTTTGAAGTGAGAGTATAGCTCAGATGAGGAATTGGTGAGCAAGGAAGGCTGCTCATGCAGGGAAGTGAGCGTGGCTGACCGAGGAAGAGTGAGATGTGTGCCACTGCCTGACAGCTGCGGGACTGCAGTGCTTTGAACACAGGGGTTGTATATGACTGAGAACCTCAGATGAAACAGGGATGGGCAGTGTAGCTTTAAAGCAGGGCTTACATGAGCAAAGTGGCAAGGCTCAATGAGAATGTAAACGAAATGAATTGTGTGTGCAAATGTGTAATGAAGTGTTACTCGGATCTGTCTTGGATTATCATGGGAGCATGCAAATGTGCATTTAAGAAAGTATGCATGTGTATGAAAATCATATGTATTTACTACACGATCTAAGAGTATGATTGCAAATTCGCCCTAGAGCATCTGAGAAAGGAAGTTTGTACAGACTTAGGTTTGTGCATTAGCAATCATCAGCACATCCAACCATACTGAATATAACAGTAAAGGCTTTTCCAGGTGTTTGGCTGCAAGAAGCTGCCTCAGATGTGTGTACTACGGCATGTGTGGGTGAGCAGGTGAGGCGTGTTAGCCTGGGTAGTCAAAACTGGTGGCTTCTGTGTCACTGCAGCTTTATGACCTTTGTGTATGCTGGAGGTGAGTGAACACATACAGCTTTCAGTCAGGTTACTGGAAATCCACAATTCCCCTACCTTAGAAAGGACACTGGGGATTTATACCAGTGTAATGAGGGACAGAGTGTGGGTCCAGTATCTCTTACTAGCACTGTTAGGCTTGACTGCTAGCCAGGTAGAAATGCAGCTGCCTCCAGGATCAGTACCCTGGCTTTGTTTATGTTATGGAATAGTAGGCAGCACTATCACACAGCAGCGGGCCAGATCCTCTCATTAGGGTAAGTCTCTTGCATTCAATGGTTATACTGATTTACACATCCTGAAGGTTATCAGAAGGGTTATCCCAATTTATGCTGTTGTGGTGTCCACAACATTGCCTTTGGTGCAGAGCCCTCAGGGAGAACTGCTGCCGTAGGAAAGAGGGGCACCGGGAGCTGTGCTGTTCCCTCTGCCAGGGCAGAAGATGTTCTTAGCACCACTGGCGTGACTTAGCTCCCTCCTCTCATCTTCCTAAACCTATTTGTTGGGGAGCTACTTCTTGGTGGGATCCCCCTTGGTAAGCACATAAAAAGGGTGCCTTTTGTTAGCTCCAAAGGACAGAAGCCACGCAAAAAATTACATCGCATGCAGCCCTAACTATGCTTGTTTAGAGAAACTGCTTGCATTTATGAAGTCTTTGGTGCGGAAAGCAGGGTTGCAAATGACTGCATCAGAGCGACAGTAAAGGCCATTAATTTCCTGTTATGTTTTCCTGTGTTGGGGGCTTTATTAATTTAATTTTACACTGTCGAACAACAGCGAGCGCTGACACTGCCACACTCGGAGGGTTGTTTTTTTTTCTCAAGCAGTGCTTTGCTTGACATGCAAATCATCACTGCTATCAGGACTGCTAGAGACAAGGGAGGGAGCACAAAGCTGGGCTGTCCCCATCCAGCCCCATCTCCCAGTTTCTGGGAGATCCCTGAGATTCTAGTGGAGCACACTGGCACCTGAGAGGCCGCCAGAGCTAGGGCTCAGCAGATCTGTATCAGGCCACGGACACCTCCAATGCACAGTCTAGAAAACGGGAATTCTGCTTTAGTCTGCTGAGTTCCATTGGCTTGATCCCCCACTAACATGCCTCTCAACACCTCCTTTCCTTCCATTTACCTTGCTTTAGACTTTCCCTTCCCTTCATTCCACCTTACTTTCCCCTCATTCACACTTCTACCTTAACCTTGCAAATCGAAGAAGGCTGTGCCTGCCCCTGAGCCAGATGCTAGTGAATCATGTTATTGGAAGCTCTTCTGAGTCAGCACTAAACCAGTGCTCAAGCAGAGTGTTTTTAGAGCTGCCATTTTTGACGTGCCATAAAACAAAGGCTCCAATCACTCAGAGTCATTAAAATTCCCATGGCATTTTTTGCAAGAGTGCAGACATTAACCTGGCTGTCCTGAACAAAATCCAGCCTGAGTGATTATCCACAGCATATCTTCATTCTCCTGTGGTTTCCTTTGGACATGGCACAGCAAAATTTCACTGCGAATGCTCTGTATTGTTCAACACCTGCCATGGTCCACCCGAGAGTCAGCCACATTTCAGTAGTAAATGAGATCTTAAGAATGGGAAGGTTAATAAACAATGTATGATATAGGATGGGTAATTGCAAAATGCCATGCAATGAAACAGATACAGGCTTCTGATATGCAGCAATCTGCTTGGGTTGTCACCATGCAAACTCTTTTATTTTTTTGAATGCTCGTTCTTATAATAGCTGTAAATCATTAGTAATGTAATTTGGGATCTTTCACCATGAGCTCATGCAAAGGCTCTTGTTGGTAAATGAAGGAACCTATACTGATGTGATGTCTGACAGATGTATGTTGGAAATATGTTTCAAATTGTAAGAGATAGTCCCCAAACAAGAGGGGACCTGCCCATAGGTAGCAATCAGTTTCACAAACAGGAGAGGGCTGTGCAGAGAAGAGCCATAAGTACCCTTGAGGATTAGCTATTAGGGTATTTTTTTAATTTACTGGGGTTTAGTAAAGTTACCCCAAACTCTATCTAGGATAGTTCTGATCTGCTTGCAAAGTCAACTCTTCTGTTCAAGTCCAGCTTCCCATAATAGATCCCGAAAGCCAAAGCAAAAAACCAACAACTCCTTTGGGAAACCAAGCATGGTTTGTCCTTTATAACAGCCTTTTCTAAAGCTTCCAACCTAAACCATTCTATGATGTAAGAGAGGACTAGAAGGCACTCAAGACTCGATGGACATTCATATACAATAACCACCTCATTAAGGTTCAATCAAATGCCTACAAACCTGTTCCGATGCAGGTCCCTTAGCTTGAAAGCAGAATAACACCTCTGAGCTCCCAAAAAAGACCGGGAGAGAAAGAAATCCTGACCTACTCCACATCCAAATGGCAACATTGATACTCATGACCTAGCTTTTGTTCTGTGTTCCTGAGTGTTTTCCTGTAGCTATTGATCTGTGTGGGAAGAGGACATTGTACTTTGAACCTGATGGTATGTAAGAAGTAGGATGCTTAGATGGATGAAAGAAAAGCAAAGAAGAAATGTGGACATAGGCATTATTTTTTGCCCCCCGACAAAACTATGACATTTTAAAGGGCCTTAAAATGGGCATGAATTGCATTTGACACTTGTTCAAATTGTCCTTTATTTTATCTGATTGATGCATAGAAAAAATCACCTTCAAAGCATTACGGATGGAGACAGACAGACAGACATTGCTGTGTCTTGATAGATAGGTATCTGGAACTGCTTCTTTCAGGTCATCTACTACTAACAGTGTCGCCCTCCATATGCAAGGTCTTAGAGCTTAGCCTGGCCTCTGCAGGCCAACACAGAATGCTACTTGTTTCAATGCTCGTTGGCAGCCACAGAGATCGCTGGAGGAAATCCAGTACTCCCTGAAAAGATCTTAAAATATTCACTAACTACATTTTTCTTTAGCACAAGTTCTTGTGGCAAAATTAATCACTGGTTTTTTTATCTCTCTCTCCCCTCCACTTGGGCCATGTCCCTGCCCCTCATCTATCCAGCCAGGATTCTCATGGGCTAATCACTTGGTGAGATCTTGTTGCTTCCCCATGGGATCCAGTGGAACAAGGCTGGAGGATCTGATGCTATCACTTCGGGAAGCAAAGAGCTACTTTCCTTCCAAACAGCAGCAGCCCCCACTTTAGTAGGAGGAGGGGTTTCTCTCTGGCCCTGACTGAGAACAAGGTGCGTAGTGTTTTCCTTTAGCACAGGAAGACATCCCTCTATAGGAATGATTTACATCTATGAATGGCAAGCGATGCTTAACATTACATTGATGCAGACTTGGGAGTGCAGAGATAGCCAAATTAGGAGCTAATTGCTGCACTGGGGATTGACTGTTGGGCCTCCTTGGCTGCTGGGATGTGATCGGAGAGAGAGAGAAAGGGGAAGAGCAGGAGCTGTCCTCCACCAACGCCTCTCTAAAGGTTGGGATTCCTGAGGCCGCTGCTGTCTAGTGCTGTCAAGGTCAGCAGGTTCGGGTTCACTGAACGGTCAGGATGGTTTGAATTACTGGCACTGCCTGACGATTCCTCCGCTGATCGTGATCCTTCTTCCAGCTCTGGCTGCGGGATGTTCCTCCCCAGCCATGTGCTGTGTGTGGTGTGAGGCACAGGGGATGCCAGGGAGGCACATGCTCTTGTTATGAGAACAAGTTTTTAGGAAGATTGAAGGAGTCAAGGCAATGCTGAAGAGAGGTACATGCTCTATGCACTGAGCATGTGGAAGCCAGGGTTCCAGGAACAGCAGTTCTGATCTGTTTTCCTTTTACCTGGAGAATTTCCCCCTACAAGCTTCTGCAAACCATTCATGAAAGTTAGGAGAATGGCTGGAACAGGGCCTATCAAACCCTTATGGGGTGAAAAACTTGTTGGCAAAGATTTCTGTCTAGTTCTATACAAGCAGGATGATTAGTGAGCAATGACTAACATGCAAGTCTTTATGTAAACCACACCGCACTGAAAGGGACCTCACCAGAGCAGGTGGGGAGAAGCCATATCTTCAAGGGTGGGAGTATGCACAGGCAGGTTGCTAGAGTCACAGACGTGTGCCTGGGGTGGCATCAGTGTGTGGATGAGTGCCTGCGTGCATGTGTGTGTGTATATACTGTACATATGTGCTGTCCAATCACCCATAGCAGCAGTGACAGAAGAAGTAAGCATGTGAGAAAGAGCATGGCAGGAGAGAGCAACTAAAGGGAATCAGAAGAGGACTGGGGGCTGTGTGGAAGTAGAGTCCAGTGTTTGTCTTTGGCAAGAATGTCTCCACAGGCATCACTGACTGGTTTTCAGTGGAGGTGCACCATGAAGGAATCTGTCCCTCTCAGTCCCTAAGCTAGAGTGCTTATTTTCACTTCCTATTCTGAGGCATGTCGTGTACCTCTGCAGGTCAGGTAGCTCCTGGGTGCAGTCACGTAGATCTGCATATAGCTATGTATATGTAGTTTTCGCACTCACACTTCTCCATCTGCCTACCATGCACTTTTCTACACCTGGAGAAAATTCGGGGTAATGCTGAGAATGGAACTACAAGGGACTGCCTGTACTGGTGCTCATACATGAGGTCTCTTGGACAGCACTCTCCGTGCTCACCAAGACACTAAAGAGATTAGGGTTAACGTTGTAAAAGTCATCTCTGAAAAAGGGAGCCCCTGTCTCCTCTAAGCTCAGCACAGGTATTCTAAGCAGGTTCTCTGTGTGGTCTGGTCCCTGTGCATTAGGGAGGACGTTGTGCCGACCAGTGTCTCTGCTCTTTGACTTCTCTCCCAGTTCCCTCTTCTACTGCAGTGCAATGGGCTTTGGCAAGAAGGGTCAGGGACAGTGCCCAGTGTCGTGCTGGTTTACATTAATGAGATACACACAGTGTAATCCGGCAACGGAGTCAGCTCTACAAAAGGAGGAAATAGCAGGCTGCCATGAACAGAGCAGCTCAGGTAATTGGTTTATCTATCTAGAAGCAGTAGTAGCAATCTCTGCACAGACAGAGTAGCAGTAAAGTCTCTTCCTTAAGGCTATTTCCTTTGTCTTTTCAATTGCTTGCACATCCATGAGAGAGAGAGAGAGAGAGGAAGAGAGAGAGCTAGAGAGAGAGGGAGAAATGTTAATTTGTGAATTAATGGCTTTTCTCAGCGGAATTGTAAATTCAAATGTCACCTCACAGGGTGACACTACGCTGGGCTGCTGAAGAAGCAATGATAAGATCCCCCCCAATCCCCATGCCAACATATACCCGTGCCTCTCCCCTCCCTGGAAGATAGCTACAGAGTGGAACATGCTACTTTTAATTTGCAATAACACCGCAGCAGAGGGATGCAAGAATGACTGCTTTCTGACCCTCCTTTCCACAACAAGCCGGGCCACATCTTTGCCTTTCCACCTCTATCTCCTTCCACCTCCTCTTCAACCCCTCCCATTTTAAACTAAGTCCAAGACAACACATTATCTCAACTCCCCCCACCCCAAACTAATCAAAGGATGAGCTAAGGGAGGGCTCTTTAGAACGGATGCCTCTGCAACCCTCTCCTCTCCTGCAATAATCAGGTGAATTAATGACCCTGAAGTTAAAGTGAGCGCTGATACTCAGGCGTTGTGCAGCGTAGGGGAGAAAGCCTTCATTGTTTTCGAGCAGGAGGCGGGCAGCAGCAAGGGAGATTCATGGATGGAGATTGAATATGCAATTTTCTTTCACCTTGCCAAGAGCTGCCCCTGGGCTGTGCCTGGCCTAAATTTTTTTTTCTTCTTGCCATGTCTGCCTTATCCGGCCCTCCCACCTCCCTTCCATTCTTTCCAGAAAATTACCTTCAAAATTGATTTCCACTTTTACAAACAAATATAATGGGAACATGAAGGGGGAAAAAAATCTTAGGCTGTGATGAATTAGGGCTGTCAGGTGCTTCCAAGTCTCCTTTGTTTTTGTTTTACTGCCCGTTAGGTTCTTTGTTTTTCCAGCAACTGGGAATAGTGCCCCTGTCCACACAGTCCCTATAGTCCATGGCTACCGTCACAGGATATGTCCGTCACCTGATGTCATCACCATGTTATCCCTGCTCTCCATCACTGTGATGCAAACATCCACTGCTCACTGACTGCCACAGCCGTTCACACCAGGATGCAGCAGATCTCCTCATTGAGACACCGCATGTCTCACACCACCAGTGACCTGGCTCCTATAGCTATAGTGCATGTCCATTGATTTGCCTCTGATCTTCTTCACCTTGCTCCTCCTGTTCTCCTTGCCTTATTCAGCTGATTCTTGATGGAGCTTTCCCAGCCCTCCCTGTTCTGACAGACCAGCCTGGGTCATCAGCATGTCACCTTGATCCCTGTTGTGCCTCAGAGCCATGTCACCATGATTCCATAGCAGCATTGCTCTTATGTCTCATTGTATGTTACTTGACTCCAAAAGAGTGTCAGCCCTATTCTCCCACTGTCATGGCCCCCCTGATCCACTCTTATACCAGTCACCAACAGCTCTCTAAAATACCATTTGCCTGTACATCGCCAGCTATTCCTGATCCTCTTTGTGGTTTATTCTGCCATCCACTCTGCATTAACCTGGAATCCTCATGGATCCAGGCACCATGCTCCCTCTGAGTACCATACTCTTTACATCCATGAAAAAGTGTAATCGTTAGCTCCCTGAATGCAGGCAAACCTGATGTACAACTCGTCTAGAGTGAGCAAGAAGACGCAGAGAGAGACAGGCACCAGCAAAGCTAGAGAGCAGCCTCTGCACAGGTGGACATACAGAGCAGGCAGAGATGCTGGGAGGAATTGTAGCTGCCTGACTCCTGCTGACACACTAGCTGCAACAACCCCTCCCAGGAATGAGTCAAAAAGTGGAAGGAGAAGATCTAGCCACAAACTAAATACCCATAAATAAGCAATTGGACAAGCACACGTTCAAGGCACTCACACAAATAAAGAGAAGCCCTGTGCTTAAGTAAGACTCACAAAATATAGCTAGTGACATTTAAAGACACAAGAATGCAAAGTGGGACACAAGGAGGTACTAATGCAGGTGCATGTCAATTAAATGTAATTTCGGAGGAAACAAATAACTTACAAAAATATACATACACTAACTAAACAAAAACGTGGAACTCAAAGTAATTTCCTTAAATTCACATACACAAAATTAAATCATGTAAACAAATACAAACTATTTACATACATAAATAAACAAACTTCACACAGGCAAGAACAACCTATATATATATATATAGCATACACACAAATATATAACCCCAATGCAAATACACGTCTGTACAAACTATATACAGAAGTGCACAGCACGAACAGGCTACATATTCATATCCAGCAACCACAGAGATACAGAGATACTCCAAGTATGTAACAACACATACACACAGAATGTACATACAAATATACAACATTCACATGTATGCTCATAGTGTGAATACAAATACCTGGCATTCATAGAAATACACAGCACTAATACTGAGCCGTATGTGCCCAGACATCCATATGATCCACGGTATGCATTCTGCTGCTAGGCAATATTATACACAGCTTAACATACACATTTTCCAGGTCTCCATAGGCATGCACAAAAATACGGGTCCAACCTGCCACTCACCCCAGTACATAAGCACAGATAAGTAGAAACCTGTGATCCTAACACAGAAATACAAAACCCAAACAAGCATGCATTCCTAGAAACACAAATACACAGGCAGAGATGCACATAAATACAGCTGAAGATAGACCAGTTTGTCTTCAGATAGTACTGAACCCTGCCAAACTAAGCAGCGTCATAAGCTTTAGAAGCAGAACATTCTGTCCAAACTGCTTTCTGTGATGTAAGCTGTTAACTCTCCCCTACCTGGAGTCCTCCTGAGCAATGCATACCCCCCAAATTCCCAGAGTGTGTGCAGACACACACACACATACATATTTAGTTCTCTTGCTCGTAGACTGAACGCCAGATTCGTGGTGCAACAGCCCACATTTCTGGCAGGGCTGTGCTGCTTATTCATTGTCCTCTCCTTTATCCAGATTTCCCCCCCTCTCTTTTTCCACACATACTTTTCATTTTCTGACCATCCTCCTGCAGTTTATTTAGAGAGGTGCAGGATGAGTAGCAGGAGATTTTCTTATGTCCCCCTGGGAGTCTCACCAGCCAAAGGCCCTCAGGCGGGAGGAGTGGGTGGCTGGTGAGAACAAAACTCCCTCTTCAATTTGCGCTTTCATCCAGAATGGAAAGGATTGTTGCCTACACTTGTGTGTATAGACACAGTGAGCCTGGATGTCCCCCGTGACCACTGCTGTTTGCAGTAGTACACCATCACTGCAAGCTGATAGCCACTGGAAATCCAGCCACGCTGCATGAAACAACACAGTCCCAGGGAAAGCAGGGGGAAGATGCTGTGAGAGCGTGAAGCACTCCAGAAATCCCTTGCTCCATGTGCACAGCTATAAACTGCTGGGTGCACACCCCACAACTGTGTGCGACAGTTGGAACATGGGGTTGACACCTGAGGCAATGTAACTGCATGTGTCTCCAGTGTCATTTAGACTAGTGCTGACCTGCAATAACTCAATCATGTAAAATAATGTAGTTCAGCTGTGGTGGCAAGAAATCACAGCATGAAACAATGCAGCCACACCACAGATAGTACTGCTGGTGTGTCACCTGCAGGGGTGCAAACACAACAGTTTTGGGAGAACAGAAATACACCTAATATGCCTAGAGGTGAACGTACATTGAGTGCCGTGATACAATCAAGTGGAATGACTCACTCATACTCTTTGCAAGCATATGCAGACAGCATAGGAAAACAAATGTATTTCCCTCCAGGACAGTCAAGGGCTAGACCTCTCAGCATTAGTACAACCACAGCACTGGTAAAGCATCATCACACTGCTGATGACAGCATAAGCATGTTGTATGTCCTGAAACAACCCCAGTATGCTGTGGAACAATATGGTCATCCTCCATGAAAACACACAATTCTCAACTCAGTGCCTCAGTGATATAACCATATTGACTTCACTCTCATGGCCAGGTGGCAGTCTATTGTCAGTCAACACTTAAATATCAGCTGCAGTAACAACTATTTGAATTGCACTGATCGCACAGTACAGCCTGCACCAGTGAACCAACAATGAACACACTGAAACAACGTTACTGCAGACAGTGATGCAGACATACCACATGTATGTACCACATGTCATGAAACAATTCACAGCCCCTCTGTGAAGAGTGTAACCAGCTTGAGTGTAATGGGGTAGCATAGAAATCAGTGATACAGTTAATCTCATCATTAGTGTCACAAACCCACAACCGATACAGTTACATGATAACCACAGCCACACCACCTGCAAACATGTATTGATGCCACTGACAATGACACAAAATGAACTGAAATGTCACACCTACATCTCCCAAATTATATTGTCATTGCCACTCTGCACAACACAAACGAGATCATCCTTGCACTGGCACACGCAGCTGCTGTGTATCTGCTCAAAAACACAGACCTTCTTAAGCGTGTTACATATCCCTCCTCTCTGTGCTATGTTCCACTTAAACAACTGAGTTCAGAATTCTCCTCAAGATAGTCTATGTCCTGTGCAGTATCGAAAAAAATAACTTTCAGGACTGGGACTGTTGCAGATCCCCCTACCTCACACCCCGCCTGAAGCAGGCATTTCTACTTTATCCTTAAGCCGAACACTGTCAAAATCCTGCCCTGCAGTCAGAGTCCTTCCATTTGGAGTGAGGGAAGAGAACGTCACCACGGTGATTCTCAGTAGAAGGTGCCGTGGTAATAACAGCCAGAAAAGTATGTGTGCAGCAGCAAAGAGGAGTGCAGTGATGCTGCCATCCTGCAGCTGCAGGACTAACTACTGCTAGTAGGCAGCTCCCTGTTGTGCATAGCTCAACCCCATTTTGAAGGGTACAGTGAACCACCTGCACAGATGTAGCTAACCCTCTTGGAAAACACCACCAGACCTGCTGAAATGTTGGTGACCTTTCACTCTCCCCCTGCACTGACGCAGACGTGCATTGCTTACTTCAATGTAAATCACTCTAATCATCAAAATGACAGGTGAAGAAAGGAAAGGAGGAACTTTTCTTTCTCAGGTTTGCTCCCCCATCTCCGCTGGGGATTCCTTTACTGCAAACAGCCCGAGTGTTATTGCCATTTACAGCAACAATCACTCCGTCCCCTCCTCTCCCACAAACCTACTGCTGATATTAGCACTGATCATACTTACAAGCTCGTGGGTTTTATTACTACTGATACTAACAATACTGGACACATTACGTCTGCTCCCGCCAATAACAGGCTGCAGATATGATCTGGGCTAATGCCGATAATACTGGGGGACATTATCTCTGCCATTGTTGGCACTGCAGATATTATTGCCAGTAATGCTGTCAAATACTACAGATATTGTCAGGGACCAAGATTAATAATGCTGAGAACGTTAGAGCACCAGCCTCAATGGAAGACAAATCCCAAACGAGAATCTAGGTCTATAGAAGAAGTCTGTTTGAGGCCTGCTACGGAGAGAAAGAACTGTCTCTAGTAAGAATGCCTCTGTAAAGATCCCCAAAGCTTCACCCATGTGTGGAGAAGCAGGGAACAATCTGAAATGCTCTTTTCATATTATCTAATTATCTGTTTATCTCTCCATCCATTTATCTATCTGTCCTTCCCTTTCTCCCCATCTCTCCGTTTTTCTTCCTATACAATGCTCAACACTACAGTATGAGTGGTACTAATTTTTTGTTATTCCCTCTGGGTCACCCCGATTCTCATCCTTTTAGGTATCAATCATGAGGTTACAGAACAAGAGAAATACTTGCATACTATTTTTCCCCTTTACCCTTCTGGACTTCTTAGTGCTGCTCGTTAGTCTGACAGTGACCCTGCTAAGCTTGGCCTGCCATCACAGCATAGTGCATTAGGATCATGAAGAGCTAGGAATTCCTCTTTCCAGATGGATCTTGATACTGCAAGACCCTTCTTACCTGAGGAAGACATGCTGAGTTTTGAGGAAAGACCTGTGATCTGACAGTTCCTTGTTGTGACTAGTAGACACTGAGAGCTACCTCCCTGCTGTCTCTCTCACAATGCCATAGCCTTCCCAGGGCACTCTTGCAATTGCAACCAGCATCTTTGGTAGGTTGGAATTTCCCCTCTTTCCTCCAACTCCCTGTGGAGGACACACCTAGCTGTCAGCGTCCATCCCTGAGCTCACCTCATGCATCCGTCTGGCTCCTTCTGTCCAACTTGGGAGTTCTGCTACATCATCTTGACACATAATTATCTCTCCTCTTCTTAATCATCTGTGCTACTGTCTAATGTAGGCACCAGCTGCAGCAAGGAGGACCTGGGGGAGGGGGTGTGCTCAGATAGAGGCTCCTCTGTCTTTCTCCCACCCTGTTCCCCTCAGCCATCACAGAGGTTGCTAACAAGATTTTCAGAACCAGGGCTCACTAGCAGCTTGGAACTTCCTCCTGTCTGCTGAACTGCATTCCTCACAGAGGAATCCTTGCAGCAGAGATGGTCCAACAGAGCGGAAAGAAAGAACAATGCTGTTTCTTCTGCCTCCTTTAGGGAAGAGCCACCCGCAAAATTCTGGGACAGCAGACATGCATTGGGAGCTCATAAGGGCTTTTCAATGCATGAATAAACCCTGCAGTTAAGAAACTGCAACAAAACTGTGCTCCAAAGCTCTGGGAAATACTGAGAAGGTGTATGCATCCAGCATGAGCATGACAAAAATACCTGTACTGGATTTCTTGCCAGGCTTTCTTAATCCCCATCTCAGCTAGGAATAATCAGAGTCCTCAGAGGTGCAGGGGAGATTGCCCAGGAGTGAGTGCGAATCACTGGCTGTGGAAAACCTCCCCTTGGACCCTTCTAGCATTAAGACCCAACCCTGCAAAGTGATGATGTCTTTCAGCATTTCTTAAGGCCAATGCGAGCCCAGGTAACTCAGCTCTTGGCTAGGGGTGTTCAGCAGCTGGCAGGGGGGCCAATGCAAGGTTTCTCTGAGATAGAAGTGCCACATCTCCCTGCAGCAGGTATCTGGAGTAGCAGGATGAAGGCTATTCCCTAAGGCAGTTGCAGCTCTGTCATGTGACTGCCACCTAAAACTCTAAGAGCTGAAGACAAGCAATGTCTCCAGGGTTGTCTGGTACCTTTTTGATTCCTAGTGGGATATGTGGGCTCTTGGCCAGCAGTAGGGGAGTTGCACAATGTTGCTTGCCCTTCATAAATCAAATCTGGGATCAATTAAGGACAGACATAGAGAGTTGTTCTTACTGTCAATGTATCATTGTGAAGTGTCACAGTTTTAGAAGGCTGCTTTGTTGTTTCTGTGTTTAATTGTACTGCTCATAAAAACCTCAGGTTTTGAGGCTGGAAGTGACCGTGTGGCTGCACCTATAGTGAGATGACCTTTCTGGATACTTGGAAAGAATAGCTGCTAGTTAGATTGAACTGCTTCGTTTCAAATTGAGATATGGAGGCACCATGTTGAGAGCTGGTGATCACTGCACTGGACTGTATGAAGACAGGGGTTCACAAAGCCCCCAAATAACTGCCAAGAGATTTGCATGACCATTAGAGAAACTCGTTACTCAGATTGAAATGCTACTATTTGCTGTATATGTAATGATAGGAAATGCTGGAGAGGTCTGCAACATTTGCAGTCTCTTATTTCTGACATTTTTTTGACTTTGAGGCATTGGCTCAGCCCTTCCATTGCTACACTTCTCTCTTAGCTGGGCCCTACTGCCATCTAGCTGGGAAATGGATCTTCCTCTGGGGCCTGATCCAATTTCCAATGACATCAGCAAAAATCTTCCCATTTGCTTTAATAGGAGATAGATTGGGTCCTTGCCTGTAGGTTTGCTTTATATTGGAGAGAAAGGGATCACAATGACTGGTAGAGAGAGGAGATTATTTTGTTTATTTCGATGCAAAACTTAGAGATGTGAACCTCACCAGAACCAGCACTGGGGAAAATACTAGCAAAACCTCAAAACACAACAACTCTCTCAAGAGAGCTTTCTCTTCTCGCCACATATCACAGAGAACCCTCATGTACTCTTGCACTGCACATCCTTGGGGTTACAGCACACACCACACACTGACACACCTGTACTACTAAGAGACTACCCCATGCAACAGGCAGCAGTGGAAAACAACATATTGAAGGCAGGGCTGAACTGGCTAAACTGATCAGGCACTACACTTGGAAAACATTCACGTCCTGGCCCTCAGTTTTTGAATACATCAAATTAAAAGAGAAAGATTGAAGAAAAAAAGTTTACAAAGCCACTATAAGAGCACCAAGACTTTACCCACCCCTCCTGATTCTGTCTAGACCTGAGGCTCCAGTTTTTGGCTCATTTCAGGATTCGCTTTGCCCGGAGTCCCTCCCAGCAGGTAGGAAGGAAAAAGAGATAGTTTAATCCTACTTTCTGAGAGCCCTAGTGACAGGCTTAGATAACAACCTTAGGGCCACAGTACTCAGAAGACCTCCTGTTCTGCTTTCAGCCTGTTGCAAGCATGGCAGCTCTGCTGTGGATGCTACCCCTTGAAAACAGGGCCCTTATGATCACCAGCTAACGTAGCTCACGGCACATCACAGGGCAGGAACTTGTTTGCAAGGGGAATGAAAGATAACTCCCACATTGCTGGTGCCTCTCCAAGATGGCATTTTGTTTGAAAACGAGTGAGTCGGGGAAACCATGTTTACCCGCAGTTCAAAGTCCGGGCACCTGCTGGCACCTGGGGAGTTCAGTTCCAGCCGTTTCCAGCAGTGAATGAACTTGGGATCAGCTCCAGCAATGGAGACGGCTCTCTGCCTGCCGAGCAGATGTCTGGAGATGCAGCCAGTCATGAAAGGGCCTCGGAAGAAGAGTATTCCAAGCCAGCAGGGCAGTGGCGGGGAACTGGTCTCTGTTGCTAAAACTGATCTAGCCCCTGGAGCAGCTGCAAACCTTGGCCTGAAATTGGAGCCTGTACATGGGGACAAAGAATATAAAAGGGAGGATGAGCTTCTCCCCTCCCCCTACCTTCATCACGTTTCCTCTTCTCGCCATTCGACCGAGGAATCCCCAGGATCCCGTTAATGGAGTAAGAGCCCACTGGATCATTGGAGGCACTGGAGACGGGAGGGGATGCTGTGCTGGGCACTGGACAAAAGGAAAAGGGAAAAAGGGCCATGAGGAGAGCAGCACAGCACTCAGGGATCCCCCAGCGGAAAGCTACACATGCCACCAGTCTCACAGGAAAGCCTAGACTCTAAGCAGACTTCCAGTTCCTCACTCTGAAGGACTCATTCTCACTCTACCGCTACCATTGCTGCATCCAGCTTTGCCAGTCCATTCCTATGTCGTAGCTCTCCAGCCTTCCAATACAGGGTTATTAATAACAACCAAGTGAGTTTCATCAGGAAGCTAAACCTTGTTGTCATATCCTAGTTCAGAGCAGGCTTCCTAGTGCATGCCACAGTAACGGAGTGCAGTGTGGCACAGGCCACATTCTCTAATGACTTCCTAGTCCATCCATATTTTACCAGATCATTTCCTGTCAGCATTTTTCCACCAGGAGCGCACGTTCTCTTAGCCAGACCAGCCTCTTACAAGTCCACCCAAAACCCTCATTGAAGAATTACCTTCTTAGCATGGTGTTGGGCCAATAAATTCCACTTCCTACTAGAACAAATAGGGAGTTGGTGATACATACTCCAACCCA
The DNA here is from genome assembly GCA_013389965.1 of Todus mexicanus. Lineage (NCBI taxonomy): Eukaryota > Metazoa > Chordata > Aves > Coraciiformes > Todidae > Todus > Todus mexicanus. The sequence goes on along the minus strand of WEIS01068037.1, from coordinate 22,418 downwards.
GATTAAAAAAAAACAACCCTAGTGTCTTCCTTTTGCACTGACCATTGTCAGCAGACAGACTCCTCCTGCTGCTCAGGGTTATCCAGGATCGCTCATGAGTTTTCAACGTATCAGAAATGACAAGTCATCCAGATTAGAAATGATCACTGCATGATAATCAGGGCTTTACAGTATAGAACAATAAGAGCTATGCATCCAGTAGGTCTGCCCATTATGTCCCAGTGTGTCCCAGTAATGGGGAGAATATCTCAATTCTCTTATAGGCCACTACCCATCATTCAGCTCATAAAGCACTGACCTGAAGCAATCAATGCAAGCCTTCCAGGATGGAGCAGAACCTGTCAACACTATCCAATGCAGACTCACACTTTCCAGTACATCCGAGAGCAATGAGTCACTCCAGTAGCAGCACAACCATCACTATCCCAGCTCAGCCAATGGATTCTCTAGACATCACACTGCTTTTCCAAGAAGGAATACTATCTGCCAACTCCATCTGTTGTGGTCAGTGATTCCCAGTCCAGTGAGCAAGTCCACATTAAAAGGGCATCCAGAAATACTCTTCCATGCTGGCCCATTAATTCCATTGTGCTCCTGAACACAGTTTGTGTACAGGATTGTATCTGCCAGCTTTATCCCATGTAGACCAGCAATTCCGATTAAACCCTTGTATAGCAGCTGATTCTCAGTAACCAACAGTATCTAAGGCAATGTCTTAGGCCATGAATAAGCCACTGTATTTCACAGTATCCTGGAATACAGCATGTTTTTTTCCAGCTCTGTATTGTTACTGGATAAAGCTATGCTAGCAACAGCAGACATATACACCATACAGCCCACCGAGTGCGAAGTACCTCATCACACATCTAGCAGAGCACCTTTAAATACAGCAGACTAGGAGATATTTGGTCAGTTTATTAAAGCCTCCATTTTATGCTTGCCTCAATAAACCCATCTCCCCCAGCAAAAAAATGCATGTTCTCAGTGAAACACACTATATAGATACCTGACCAGAGAGCTAGAACAATGAAGAACTCAGTTGTGAGGCATCAGGAATATCTTACCCATGTCTGTGTATTACTAGCTCTAAGAAATGGGCCAGTTCCAGCAAAAGGAGAAGAGAAATTGGGAGAAGGGGGGAAAGAGATTCTGAATAAGGAGACAAAAGGTGAAAACAGGATACCAGTAGGTACTTCTCTCTAGGGAGGTGGAGGAGAGAGTGTGAACGTGAAATGGATGTTAAGGCAGAATCACTTCGGACAAACTGCTACCTTGGGCTGATTTCTCTGCCATGGTTTCCTTCTCTGCAGAAGAACAGAAACCTCTGGTTTCCACTGCAGTTTCTTTCCTCACACCCCGCCTTCCTTTCACTCTGCTTAACATCTGCTTGTCAGGCTTTGTTCCGTCAGCTAAGCTTTACCCTCATTCCCACTTCTCCCGTCATTACCCTCCATGCCAGTCTTCTTACCAATAGTATGTCCTGGTGCAGTCACACCTGTCCCACTCCCGTCTGGTGTTGGGTGAAAAGGTTGCTGAACTTTGGTTCTGATGATCCTGAAAAAGAACAAAACATGCTCAGAACTCAACTGCAACTTCTCTGTGCCTTTGCATACCCGTGATCCCAGCTATCAGAACTTGAAGGCCTGGTCTGAGCACTGAGTGCAGCAGAGTTCCTTCATCTGCCTTCTTGTGGTCCTGATTCTATTACTTTAATGGTCCAGTTGCCAGAGAATTGTCCCTGCTTTGCTGTCATCTTTTCCCCAAACATGGGTATTCACTGTGTGAATGAATCAGGATCTCCTGTGTGTTAGCAACTGTATCTCAGTTATGATCTGATCTGCCAGCATGATCACAAGGCAGTCTTTGCAGCTAATAGAGCCACTGCTGGATTTACAAATGGTGTACATTTCATTTGGCTGTGTACCTGAAAAATACTTTTCTGGCATAGAAGTGAATGTTTTGAACTGATGGAAGCTTGCCCAAAGCCCCTGCCCTTCCTAAATGAGAAGGTGGGAGAAGAAGGTATCTGTAGGAAGTGGTGATGGGATATAGATGACTAGGAAAAAGAAGCTCCAATAAAGAGGACAAAATTTGGTGTTTATCAGGTGGGGAATGGACACAGCACGGGAACTCAAAAAGATGTCTTGGTGAATGCCACAAAGCTCATAAGGCAGCTCAGAATGAAAATAAACTGAACTGTAATTGTGAGTGCTCCATTTCTTGTTACATGAAGTCTTTCACCTCTAGGTCACTGGTTTAAATCCAGCGGAGGTCAGTGGTGAAAGAAAATCACTAGTACCCAGTATTTGACTGGCAAGGTCTCTGCTTGCTGGTGGATACTGGGTATCAGGAACAACAGTCTCACCAAGGAACTTGGCAAATAAGCCATGACCTGTGGAGGCCATGGAAACCAAATTCCCTTCTGAGATTAAAATGAGCCTCTCCAATTAGGGTGAATGCTGCAGATGCTCTTCAGCCTGAGTTTCCAAAACTGTCAGCCCTGCATTAGACTAGCTCTAACTTCTCCTCCCAAAAATCTCTCCAGAAAGTGAAAGCAAATACCACATACTCCCTGCCCAGCCAAGAGCTTCCCTTAAAGATTCTCTAAGATTCCCTTATTCTAAAGAATAGGTTGTCAGAATTTCAAGGAGCAAATATGTAGCTGTTGGGCAATATAGCACTGTAGAGACAGGCAGAGACTTTGAGAAGGCATTTTTTAAAAAGCACAACGCCTGAGAGTGAAACCTTCTTAAGAAAATAAAAAGGTACTTGAGAGTATATTGCCTTAGCATGCTAGGAAACTCCAATACACACAGGATGAAGCCTGGGCAGTAGCTGGAGTGGCAGAGAGGCTGCCTGGGACATAGCTGGAGGCAGGGAATGACAAGATTCTAGCTGGGGATGGACATCAGATCTTCACCCCATATAGACCAGTGGTACCAGAAGCCCCAATCTATAGCTGCTGAGGACCTATACAGGAGATGTCTGAGGGCCTCAGGGCCAGATTCTGAGGTCATGCCAATTTGCACTAACTGAAGAGCTGATCTGAGAAGGCTGTGCTAGGGCAAATAATACAACTTTTTTTCTTCTTTTCTGGGTTTGGGTGGTGGGTTTTTTTTTCCTTTTCTCTTCTCTCACATTCCCCCTAAAGCCCCCTGAAGTGCCACTCTGGTTGTGTGAATTTATTGATTTCCCCCAATCCAGAGAAACAGAAAGAGGGGATGGGGTGCAGGCAAAGGGATGGAAATAGAAAGCTATAAATTATTTGTGACAGGAAAGCAATAGTGCCAGAGTGCTGAGCACAAGTCCCGTGTCACTATTAGATTCCTTTTAGCCTGATGACACTGTAAAAGAGGTTAAGTGTCTGATGGAATCGTACACCTTGGGGGCAGGGGCAGTCCAGGAGCAGAACAAGCCACAGAGAGCGGGTATATCAATTCTCCAGGCCAATAATATTCCTCTCATTGATCGCAACACAAAGTTCAAAAATCTCATTATAGCCAGGCAGACCTGGAACTTTTTAAAAATCAATAGAGTGATATAATGTATGTATACTTTGTATAAATGTATCTATCCATCCATCCATCCATCCATCTATCCAAAATTTGCCTGAGGGTGTCTAAGTTAACCTACACATTATACTGTGTTATGTTCTATTGTAGTGTAGCATAGTGAATGGATTAGAAGATTTCCCCTGCAGCCTTAGATGACATATTATAAAGCGTCCTGTTAGCACTGAGGTGACATCAGATGGTTACGTTCATACTGAGATATGACATCAGATTTGCCAGTACCAGATTTGTACTGGGAGGTGGCATCAGACAGCTCAGCTTCTACCGAGGGGAACCGTAAGATGAGCCTAATTATACCGAGATGGCCGATCCGGCTGTGCTGAATCATGCTGCATGAAAATTGCAAAGTTTTGAAAAGCCATTTAGAGTTAAAACAGCCTGTGAAACGATGGTGGTATAAACTGCCTGTCCATAATCCCTGTCAAAAACTCAGTCAGGAGATGAAGAAGAAGGTTCAATTTCCTTCCCCATTCAGTTCATGGTCTCTCAGCTGAGAATGCCAGTTAGTGCCAGTTGTGACTGCGTTTGCTGAGATGTGTCCATCAGGAACTGGAATGAGACTCACCAGCTCATTTCACCAAATAGCCATCAGCTAGTAATGATTTTCGGTCACTTCCAACTAGGGCCAGTTTTCAGCTAGTGACCCAGAGGTGAACATCTCTGTTTAAAAACATTCCCCTCATAAGAGTGAAACTGGTTTTGTGTCACAGAATCATAGAATCATCAAGGTTGGAAAGGACCTTCAGATCATCAGGAGAAAGTTAATAGAAAGTGTCTGGAAAGAGCAAAGGGGGGCTGTTCTGGTTGTGTAACCTCCAGTGGCTTGGGTCAAATAATTCTTGGCATCAAATGCACAGTGAATCTAAAGAGATCTCAGGTAGAAAGTATTTCCTATGGCTAAAAGGAGAATCAGGTCATGAAGAGACTCTCCCCAGCAGTGGTGCTTTGCCCTACAGTCACGACTGAGCTCCAGTGTTGTAAGAAAAGAGGAGAAATTTCAGGACTCTAACACTCGGTATGGAACACGGCAGAGCATCCTGTAGGTCGATTCCTTTAGGGACAATGATAAATAGCAGGACAGCTCAGCATCACTGCTGCCGCTTCAAGAGGCTTTGAGTGAGTCTGTCCTACATGAGACCACCTAATGAAACAGCAGATGAAAGATGAACAGAGCTGACCCAGTCCTGTAGCAACAGATGCAACACAGTAATACTGTCTTTAAACTTCGGGATTGCTGAAAGCTTCTCATCCTTACTGGAGACCAAACTATGCACTAAGCCAGCTCTGCTGCCTCAAGCCTGGGATTTCTGGATTACTGCTGTGTAAGAGGGAGCAAAACCTTGATCTCCTCTTGCTGCCTTTGATGACTAGTTTTTGCCTCTAGACACTAGAGAAAGGCAGGCCTCTTTGCAGCACACTTCCTGAGCCCTTCCCAAAAGCAGATAGGACACAAATCCTGGCACGTCAGTCAGCAGTGATGATTTCTTAAAGTAAATGCTGTCTTTCTTTCTTTCAAAAAAATTTTCACTTTGTACTGAATTCATCCCTGTTCTAATTCCATCACAGTCAGTGACTCCAATAAAAGCATTTGTGTTTAATTAGGGGCATAAACTGGTACTTACTGTTATTTCCCATTTTTCATTTTCCAGTAGGAGGCTTTTGCACAAGTTGTCTACTTTGAGTTTCAGGGAATATACACAGATTTAATACATAACCTTCTGAAGTTTCAGCAAGAGGACATTTATAGATTTTTGATTGCAGTAAAGCAACTGAACTTCATTTCACAATCTGAATTTAATATGCAATATTATCTTAAGTAATAGCATATAATGTCATTATAGTACATAGTATCATACTGTGAATTATACATCCATTCCTGGAATTCATGAGTTACCATAGTTGGCTTGTAGTAACTCTTTCTAGAGTTAATGCTGCATACAGCTCCAGCTGAAACCAACTGCCTGTTTCCAAATACCTTTGACTTTCTTAAACATTTAACATTCAATCATGAATTTCCAATGTTTGATTTCTATTTTGTTATTTTCAGCAGTTTCAATGCAACTCCTTTTGCTGAATACAGATAGACAGGCAAAAATCATCTCCCCTAGTACGACAGTTATAACAAGCTCTAATCAAATTTTGTCAAGAATATAGAAAGAAACATTGGAAGTTAAAACTAGCCGAGCCATAGTCCTTTCTATGAAGCAGAACTTTCTTTCGCTCTTGTAAATAAACAAGTACAAAATCACTTCTAAACCTGTCCAGAAATTGTTTGCTAAAAGATTGACAGATCATAGGAAACATCCCTCACTTCCCTGACATTTCTATCCAAACTCTCTTATAGCCTGACATTTTCTGTGGTTTCTCCTCTCTTACTACTGCTGGCAGAGTCTTTAGACAGTAACTGAAAAACCCAAAATTGTCGTAGGGCTGATGACAGGGAGATGAGGTAGGTCTGAATCATCTGGAGTCCCAATCTAGCAATTCTTTTAATCCTGGAAGAACAGAGTGAAGTTGCACTAAAGGAAAGAATGATGTGTCCTGTTGCTCCAAGGAGACCCTGACAGATTTCAGAAAGCTTTGGTATCCTCACTTTGATCATATTCCTCTGCCTCAGATTATTTTTCAGAGTGGAAGGATACAGTCCTCAGAGCACCAAACTCCTCGTAATTGTTTTGGAGCATTCATATTTTAAATGCTCCATATTAGAAGCACATTACAAGACCCCAGGGTGTGCATTACTGGGCAATTAAAGTGGTTCTTGGAAGGCTAACATTGCGAAGCTTCAGCCTTTTCTCTGCAATGTGTCCAAGGGAGGCTGCGATGGCCAAGGAACACACACCCTGCTGTGCTGCACCGCTTAATTAGCGCCAGGCTGGGCTGCTGAGCCACGGGCTGTGCCGGCGGGAGAGACAAGGCAGCCTGCAGGGGACTTGGTGCAGGGCTAAGTGAGACACTGATGCCTTCTCTGCTTCCTACAAAAGGGCTCGTGGCCATCCCAGTGAGGCTGGCATCAAAGCATGCCTGAGGAAAAGAGGGAGAACATGAGATGGGAAGAGGCGGCTTTGGGCTCCTTGGTGACAGCCCCCATGGAGCCAGCGATATCCCACCTGCAGATTGGTGCTGTGCAGGCATAAAGAGCTGTGAACATGGCTTCGGTTCAGATAGGAGAGAGTCTTATGTTTCTATGCATGGGTCAAGACAGCTGAATTCACAGCTGAGCAAAATAAAAGGGCAAAAAAAGCCTTGCTTCCACAAACAAAGTTCGAAATGGAAAGCGAGCTTCATAACACGGTGAAGAGAAACAACCAAGGGATTTGAGAGGTGAAGGAAGGGAAATAGAAAGTCTGATAGCTAGAGCCTAATCCGATTTAGGGAAAGGGCTTCAGTTCCTTGCTCTGTCATGGACCTCTCATCACGATTTTGGACAAATGGCATTTCTCTCTGTGCTCTGTTTCCTGCCTGAAGTGTGAAGATAGGAGCATTGCTGTGCCACCTGGGGCACAGTGAGGACAGCTGGAAGGAGGAGTGAAGGACTCAGGCTTTCTAAGAACGGGGGCCAAGTAAGTGCTTCAGCGAGCTGTAGCACAGTATTGGCTTCGTTCCCCTGCTTGAAGCAGAAGTGACATGTACCCTGCTGACAGTGGCTGTACGTGAAGGGAAGGGAGGGAGGCAAAGGCAACAGGAGCTGTATTTCAGCTGCACTGGCTTTGGTCTTTGCGTTTGAATTTGCAGCAGCAGGTGTAGTCGGGAAGATCAGAGCTGCAGTTGCCTCCCGAAAGCCACAACATAATTTCTGTTGGGACGTGTGTGGGGCACTAGTTTCTCCTACTGCTCTGAAAATCTAGCAACCCTCAGAACAACAGCTGACATTGGCAGGAGCAGCAGACTCAGCTTCCTTGCTAGCTGGCCTGAGGCTCTGGTGCTCCCTGCCAAGACAGCAGAATGCCTTCAAACCCTGCCATATTCAGGGGCCACAGGCAATATTCACACATTCAAACTCTCTCCTGTCATGAAAACTGCATTTCCTTCTCCCCACCTTTTGGAAAGAGACAGATAAGAAGGATGATCATGTACTACATTAGTATATAAACCCAAGTATGACAGATTAATTAGATTGATTAGATTGATTGATAGTCCTAAAGGTGTCTGAAGAGGGATTATCTATTTTCCTGAAGCTTCCAAATAGAAGAAAGGTCAAAATGGAGATGCTTTACATATCTCAAAACACAATCCCAGCCCCTCCTGAGAAGATTTGACCCCTTATCTGCTGTTAATCTGGGCAGGTCCATAACCTTCACTGGAGCTACAGTGACATTATACCTGAAGACATAGGGAAAAAAGTGCCACTTTCTGCCAGGTTAGTCTACTCACTCCAGACAGAAGAGAAAGCCCAGTCCTACTCTTTTATCTCACTGCATTTCTTGGCTGCACTCTGAGGAGAGGCAGAATTCACAGCAGCAGTTTTACTATCTGAAGGGCTTAGAGAGGAGCTAGGATTTTTTTGTTGTTTTAAATCAGTGACCCATGATGACACCATATGGTTTTATTTCATTTAATTTGAGCAGAGCATTAACAACCAGCTTCTAGCAGATCTCTGCCCATTCCAGTTTTGCTGTGCTACATGGTACAAGTCCAGACATAAGGAAGAGGGGTGGAAGGAGAGAAGGGTGAAGATACCTGCTTTCTGGGAGTGGGGAGATCTGTCAGGCAGGGGCTTGGCCTGCCAACTTGTTCTGCTGAGCAGTAACACACAATTTTGTGCTGCTGGTACTGATGGGATTGACAGCGGTCAGCCCCGTGTGCTTAGGTTGCCTAGCCTGACCAACTAGAATAAATTGCTGTGTTAGGCTTTAAGAAACATTCTCCCATTCATTCAAGTGGATTTGTGTTAAGGTACAAAACCCACCAGGGAAACAGAAGGTGTGCTCGAATAGTTGCTGTATTGTGCAAAGCTGTGGCTACAGAGCCATCAGGACCTGGGCTGGCTGGCTTAACGCTGGCTAAAGTGTATCTACATGAGCCGCAGTCAAGCAGTCACTGCAGCACAGAAATGTCCTCAGGCAGGTGTTTCTACTTTTATTACACTCGGTTCACATTTAGAAGGCTTTCTTTGCAGTCAGGACAACCAGAAATTCATTAAAATCCAAACATCTGGAAGATGTCATACAGTTTACAAAATACTGGAAGCAAACTTGATCCTGGGTGTAGATGTTTGACATCCTGGCTTTAAGGTGAATTAAGGAAATCTTAAAGGACAAAGAGAGTTCTGCTGATCTTAGATGTAGAAACACAGGCCTGAGAGGAGCCACCTGGGTCATCAAGTCCAAATTCTAATATAGGCAACAGTGGAGCAGATGTTAAGCTCACAGCACCCAGGAAAGTGTTCATCCCAGCAGCTACAGACCTACCATTCCCCCTCAAAAAACCTGTAATTTCTACAACAAAAAACCGAAAGCTTCAAAAACTACAAGCCACAGGAAGAGAGCAAGACAGGAGCACTGCCAGTGGCTAGGTTCCTTTCACTAGCAAGAGATTTCTGCCGTGAGAATGCTCTTAGGAATTAATCATTTTCTATGAGTACACCTACATGGTTGAAAGCGGTTTTGTTACCTACTGACTGGCAGGCTTGGGTCCTGCTAGCAGCACTGCTGCAGCAGCATGGAGCTGGCGTAGGGTACAGCCCCACGAGCTGCCAGCACACACCAGTGACTGTCACGCAGCACGAGCCGGAGCTGTCAGAACAGCGGCTGTGCCAGCAGGTGAGTTAAGAAGACCTACAGAAACACATGGGCTTGCCAAGGTTAAATATCTTAATCTGGAGCATGGGAACTTTTAATTGAAAGCTTTGCTTTGAGCCCATTTCCAGTTATTAAAATTCAGGAGTCTGTGTTGAATTCCTCATGGACATTCATTTTGATTAACAGAAGACATGTGTACACTAGGAAAGGAGTCTTGAGCTGGGAGGAATCAGATAAATGTAGATAACATTCTCAACTCCCGTGCAAGCTATGCCATACCTGGTATTTTGTATAAAACCTCAGATCTTGAAGATAAGCAATTATTTCAGCTTTCATTTAATACCAAGGTATTTTTGGCTTTCATGGCTGCAAAGACTAGGTGGAAGCGGGACCTGGCTGCCTCCCAAGGGGCCAGGACGGGAGGCAAAGGAAAGAAAAAAGAAAATACATTCTTGTTTATAGCCTTGTGAATTTTACGCCAGTCTCTTTGTTTTGGAGGGTATTGACTCAGAGCTTTTTAATTTTGGGGCTCGGCAGTGTTGTGTATTAGCTGTATATTATCTCTATATCCTGTAGTGTGCTCCTCTGCAGTACGTGCTTGCGTGGGTTGGGTCAGTAAATGATTCCCTTTTACAGGAGTGTCATTCTCTTACATTTGTCAGAACTGGTGAAAATTTCATAGTGGACCCCTTGCCAGCAGAAGATGTTTGCCCAAAATCAAAACAAAGCCAGCACTGCAAATGCATCAATTTAGATCTAATGCTATTTTGACCCTGGGTTTTAAAGAAATTAACAAATTTGTGAAAATTTAAGCCTTATCAGAATAGCAAAATTTTCTTTCCCTTTAAAACGACTTCTTTAGGGTGACTGAGAGACTGTGCTAAAAGAAAAAAAAATAAATTTTATTGAAAGAGCAGGTTCCAACTACACTGAAATGGAGCTGTGAAAGTTCTGATTCAAAACCACACTAAAAAGTTGAATATTTCCACAGAAAACCTGAATCTTTTCCTTCCTGTTCTAGAGCTCACTGCTCTGGGTATCATTTATTCCTTGCTTTATCATGCTGCCCAAAGCAGTCAGGCATGGGCGAGCACCTCGGGATGCAGGTGTTATATAGGCTCCCAGCATAAAGTTGGTGCCTATCTCCATGGAAGATAGTCTAGTTTTCATATTTATAGGACAAAGCCATCTATTTATAATGAAAAGACAAATCTGTATTCAGTCTGCTTGGCTTATGTCAGTCACTAACAGGTCTAACATTTAGAGAATAGGAGCTATATGTTTATGTCTCTTTATTATGTTTACAAATGCACTACCATTCATTTCTTAGTATGTTTTAATTTTACCACAAGATGTGCATACTTGTTTATCTTTGCCTATAGGTCTGCACTTATACCTGTGGCTATATGGAGTTAGACATTTGGGTCACATATTGTACATTCAGACTCCATGAAGAATTAATAAACATTTATTCAACCATTACAGTTTTTAACAGAGTTTAATAAGCAAAGAGGCTGTTCGGATCTGTGGCTTGTAACCATCACCAGCTAGCTATATGGATGTTTTTGTGCAGCACCAAGCAGAGCTATTACAGATAATAAGTCATAACCACCTAGAACTCATCCGTAACATTGCTATAATATCCATGGTGTAATATCCAACATATCTGAATACTGACAGATAATTAATGTGGAACCTTGCTGTATTATAAGGCCCATACCTGTGTGTACATTCACCTAGTTGTTCAAGTTTGTGAGTGCAGATCTGCTCTATTTCTAAATCGTGCATCTGGTATCCATCTGAATAAGTGCAGAGCTATGGGTTTCTGTGGGCCTTTGGCAACCTGTTATTTCTATCCTTCTGTGTTGCAATTGTGACAACTGATAGGGTATGCTGGACCACTGGGTCCCCTTTTCCTGGCCCCTGTATAAATCCTGTCTCTGTCCCCAGGCGTTAGCAGTCTAAGGGTTTATCTACATATGGCTGTGCAAAATAACTAATTTGAATTAACTGAATGTGTGAAATTAAAGTGGTCTAGTTAAACTACATTACACCTCTGACTCCCTTGTTTAGAATTAAGGCAGCTTTAATTTAGGTTAGCTTAATTCACTTTGGAAATGAAGTAAACTAAATTCAATTTAGGACACTCAGATTTTGAATGAGCATCCACACAATGTTTTAATGCTTTTAAGCAATCCGCTTGCAAAGCTAACTCAGATTAATTTTCTAGTTTGCCCCCATGTAAACAAGCCTGTTGCCTATTCCTTGTCAATGAAACCGTCTCAACTGAGACTCCTTCAACAACTCCAAATTGACGAACAACCTCCTAAGAGCAGCAGCTTAAACGATCCTCCCACACGCACAAGTGTTTCCTCATCCCTACATCCCCATACAGGCAACTTTTCTCCCCGAGAGCTTTAGTGCTCTCTAAGACTGATTTGTCCAGAGCTTGACACACTGAGCCAGGCACAAGCTGGGGCAAACACAGAAGATGTGCAGCAATTGTTTAACACTATCTGAAGACCTGAGTTATAAATATTTAATTATTCAAATTCTACAGTTCAGGTTTTTGCAGTAGAATACTATCTTGCAAATTACAAGGCATTCTTTCTGAAAATCGTGACATTCTGGAGAATTTTAATGATTGTATCCAGTTCCATTATTTCAAAACATGATACCCTAATCTGAATTAAGTACTTGTTCACCTAATGAATCAGAATACCGCCAGCTGTAAATTAGTATATATTTCATTTTTCGATCTAACTTACATTGGACAAGATCAGGTGCAATCAGAATTCATAGTTAGATGAGTACAGAGGAACACAGGCAATAGTATTTGAAAAACTATACTACCTTTGCTTTTTTTCTTGAATATATTGTAGTCTAAGAAGACAGAAGGTAGCATAAGGTGGCCAAAAGATTCTATCTTGCCATTTTTAAAGGGCAGATGCAAAATCAATCATGAACAAAACAATCTTAGAAATAACACTGAAGCATATTTCTAATGCAAAAATATTCATCTTTTTCAAGCATCATTATGGAACTCTAAAACTTTTCATTACCTTGCTTAATTTTAAAACCACACTGTGTATTTGGTCAAAAGACATCTTAAGAGGAAATTGTTGTCAAACATTATTTTTATCACAATGCAAAAAAAAGGCCTTGAAAAATTGCCATTTGAGAAATCTGAACTCCGAGAAAGTGCTTGCCCTAGATCTTTGCTAAAAAGTCAACTAGACGAACAAAGAGACAAATAAAGCAAAGAATGCCCATTTAAATACCCTAAGCCATCAAGCACTATTTGATTAGATGTTAGGCTATACGTTTTCGGGCTTGTTTTTCATGGAGCTAGTGCTAAGGAATAAATGTTGTTTGACAGCTACTACAGTCTCATATTTTTGACTGGTAGATGCACTGAAACAGTTACCAGTGTAATATAACAAGGACACAGTCCTATATATTAACATGCTTGTTCAGGATGCCTTGTGGGTGGGCACTCATTTGTGTGCAGCTAGCTAAAAGGATACCACTCTAAGTAAAACCTAGGTTTATAGCAACACATCAGTTTGCGTGACTTTTTTGGTGTGGATATAGAGCTGATGTATCAGTGTGTGTGTGTGTGTGTGTGTGTGCTTGTGCATTTGCACACACAGTTATTTGAATGTTTGCCTGTCTGCAGGTGTGCTTCTACTTCCATGCATAATCTGGCTGCAGTGCTTTCTGAATAGCAATGAGCTCAGTAAAGGCATGTATCTATTTGTATCTGCGTATGCCTCTATCTGCATACGGATGGGTTTGCGTAGTAAGTGTAGATGCATTTCTTTTTGTGTGGTTTGTGTGTTCCTCCAGTCTTCTCACAATCTGATCTCGGTCCCTGTGTGTGCTTTCAATCCCGTAAAAGGCAGCGTCCTTCGGCAGCAAAAATGCTAACTGGGCATCAGCAGACCTGGATCCTGATCCAGCTGCACTGTTGATGGGCTCCCTGACTGAGCAGGCTCCTTTAATTCACCCTATGCCTCAGTTTCCTCTCCCATCTTTTTGCTTCAAAGACTGTGGACATAGAGTATCTGCTACTACATAGGCATATATAATGCCATATGCGATGGGCTCTGTTCTAGCACAGTCAAGACCCTGGGTCCTGAGAGGACTTTCTGATACTATGCTGCTGACTCAAAGTAACATTAATCCCTGCCCATGCCTGTCTTCGTGTGTTGGTGTTTGGGTGTCCATCTGTGCAATTTGTGGCTGGCTATTTATAATTTTTTTGAAGAGTTTATTTCCCCTATGCACATAGAGAACAGGGGTAGGTGGAAAGGAAGGAGTTATTAAATGCCAAGCGGATATGCAATAAATCCCATTGATTTTACAAACTCCAACTTGTCTTCAATCTCTTTCCATTCTTTATCCTGGGGGCATTGCAACAAAACCCTATTTTAAATACCTTTTCTTTACCCTTCCCCCTTCCCCTCCTCCCACTCCCCAAAAAAGTGTCAATATTTTATTTGGATTTTTAACTTCACTCCATAACAGTTGTTTGACCTCCTGACTCATGTGAGTCACATAAATTCTGGGACTTTATTCAGGAGCCATGTTCCTGCTATTGAATAAGCAATTTGGGAGGGTGAATTAATGACTTGTGCTGTTGCTGGAAAGTCCCTGAAGAAATATTAAAATTGCTTGCAGACTGAATCAATACTCACTGAACACCCAGCATGAGGACCTGGGCTTTTTAATGGCTACAAACAGCGGCACTCTGTAGAGGAAGGGGAATTCCTGTACTCACACCACACGCAGGCACACACAACCAACAGCAGTCTTCCCCAGGCCTTCCTGGCTTTTCTAATAACAGCACATTCTTGTGCGTACAACCTGGTACAAGCTGATGCCTGCTGTGCCAGGGAAAGGGCTTAGGGTCTGATTCCATTGTCTCCCTCACTCAGGAAGATCATGAAGGATTTGCAAAAACCAGGCCCTGTGTTAAGCACTGGGGTTAGCATGCTCTGGCACAGTCTGCAAGGTGCAAGGAAGGTTGATTATTTGTGGCGTTACAAGCATGTTTTATGTGGGCACCTTGATTTTTGCCTCTCTGAAGGAGAAAGACACAAGTGCTGTGGCAGATTTCGATGTTCTGCTGTGGTTTGGAAAGAGTACTGGTCTATTTTGCAGAGGCACATCTGAGAGATGGTTCTGTGGCTTTGGATGCCAAACAGCCTTTGCATCTGCCCATAGCATGGATGTGTTGCAGTTCCGATATTCAGTAGGTTTTGTTTTCTTGTGCTGGCTTGTGTTGGTGAGTATTGAATGTCATGCACCCCTGCTTGTATTAACAGTGACCGTGTGATGCTTTTGGTCATTAAACAAAGGTGTCACTTCATTGGACGAGGCTGTTTTGATGGCTACGGGTGCAGTCCCACATTGTCCTGAGTGCCCTCGAGGTCCACAAGCCTCACTAGGACACGAATGTGCTTGACATGCTCCTTGCCAAAGCTTTTACTATTCGTTACTCACTAGGCTGACAACAGCCAAATTTTGCCCACACCCTCAGTTTTGCTCTAAGCAACCTCTGGCAAGGGTGGGTTTTGTTGCCAGAGTTTTCAAGTCTCCTTTAAGAATGCACCCCCGTGTTTTGCCATTGTGGTTGTGAATGGCTGTTTTGTATTCCCTTGTTGGGTGGCTGTTATTGTGTATTAACACCAGGGTGGGTGCGCTTTGTATGACCGCATGTCTGTCTCATTGATTCCATCAGTATTATTTTGTAATCGTGTGTCTCTGTGATTGAGTTAGTGTGCATTTCAGGGCTCCTGTGTATTGAATAATGATGTCAGGGATTGGGTTGTTTGACTGGGTAATGGCCTCTTTTCAGTGTTGTAAGTGAATGTGTCCTTCTCCTGTTTCCCTGTCTCGGCTGAGGCAGGATCGTTTACACTAGGTGATTCCTTAAGATACT
Source organism: Todus mexicanus (assembly GCA_013389965.1). Lineage (NCBI taxonomy): Eukaryota > Metazoa > Chordata > Aves > Coraciiformes > Todidae > Todus > Todus mexicanus. The sequence goes on along the minus strand of WEIS01068037.1, from coordinate 7,158 downwards.
CACATTCACTAAAAGAATATCCCTTTGGCTCCCGAGCTCTCCCTGCCAGCAGGGCGTGCCGAGGGTACACTGCTCGAGTGTGACACACGGGCTGGCATGTCTGGCTGGCTCTCAGCTGCATGCTCCAAGGTCCGTCCACTTTCTTGTGAATAATTGTGTGTGAATGTGTGTGAACATGTATCCCAAGGCTAGTGAATATGTTTACTGGTGTATGCCTTCTAGTACACTCAGGGGTTTTGTTAAGACTTCTCAGTTCTATTTTTGGGTAAGTCTCCATTATCCTAGGTTTCTTCACCAGTAGATGCAAGGCTATATAGTGCAGTTTCAAATAGATTTGACTGAATCTGTGAAAGGATCTATAAATGACTCCATACATCTACAGTGAAGGGCACACTTGCCTTTGCAAGGGTCTTCTTGTATGACTCTATATTAATGCATAGAAGGGCATCTGTGTCAGTTAGCAGATGTCTCTGATCTCTGTGTGACTGCCTGGCAATGTTCCCATGTCTGAACTGCTCTGTCTCTCTTATACATGTAAGAAAGAATGAGATTCTATGTCAGCGGCGTTTGCCAGTAAATATATGTGTTAAGAAATTTTAAATGCATAATGAATCTCTGGGTTCATGCAACAGCTTCTGACTTGTATGGTTATTGTGTGCTAATGCCCTAAGACAGCGTAGCCACATTTGGTCCCTTGGAAATGAATGAGAGTTTAGCTATTTTTCAGCTGATGATTATGTGTCATTGCTTCGTGGATTTATTTGCTCTGCACTGGCAATATACCTGGCACTGGGCCTGTTCTGTGCTTCCTCAGCTATCAGGATTTGGCCCAGCAGCAGCCACATCCTGATAAAGTTTATGAAAAAAGCTGTGAAAGATGCAAAAAACTTGTAGAGAGCACTCTCAGCTGTATCCTTTCACCAAAATAGCCCATCAAGGAAAGACCCATGACCTCTCTCAGTCTGGTCATGTATATAGGTGGAATTCAACAAACCAGTAGCTTTAACTTATATTTTTCAGTGAGGTTGCAAACAGGTAACTCCCTCCTCCTCGCATTAGCTCAAGCCTTGTTACTTCCCCTGCCTCTTTGTTTGCATTCTCCCCATCTTTTTCCCCCTTCCTCCTCAGTATTCCTGCCGGCTTTTGACCTTGAACAGATGACACCATACTTAACCTACCCACTGCTTTACCGGCTCCCACCCCTCACACTGGGGTAGCAACATCAGGGTAATAGGGGGAGGAAAAAATGAGGGAGTGAGGAAGGGAGAGAGGGGGAGAGAGAGGAAGAGAGAGAGAGAGACCTGTTTGAAAATAATTGGAGGCTGTTAAACAGAGGAGCCCAGCATATCACTCTAGTAATGGAAATAAATTCCATTGTATTTGCATTTTAATTTTCCACATAAACAAAGGCCCAGAGTGTGCTGGCTTCGCCAGAATCACCGGCCAGAATTTAATTAGAAATGAAAAGTTTATAGGGTCCTCTTTAATGCGATTAATGCACAGTTAACATTTATCACATACATATGCTGGAATCGCCTTTTTTAAGCAACCACCGGCCATGAAATGAATTTCTTTTCAACTTTTTTAGCGTGCGTGAGGAAGGCTGTCTCTGGTGAGGCGGTCCAGTGAGCACACTCCTGACAGCTTGGTAAACTGCAGCCCACAGAGGCTTAGTAGCCCCCATCCTCACTGAGGAAAGTTCAAGGTGGCTTAGAGGGAAGCATGGTCTAGTGGTTAAAGCCTGAGGTTGGGAGTCAGGGGATCTGGGTTGTATTCCCAACTCTGCCACATGCTCACTGCATGACTGACTTGCTCTCAGCATCTGTTTCTCTGGGTGTTAAAAATAAAAGAGAAATCAGCTGGAAGAAGATATCTCAGCCCCAGATCCCTCTGTGTCTCAGGCTCTCCAGAAGCTTGCCCAGCCCTGTTGTATGGGATCTGGATTGGATCCTGCACTGTGATGACCTCTCAGCTTGTCTCCCCATGGCCAACCTGAGGACAGGGGAGCACCCACAGAACTCGCCTGATGAGAAAGGCTGGGTCTTCTGGAGAGACTTCTTTTGCACTGCCCCAGCTGCCTATACATGCTAGCCACTGCTGATCCCTGCACATGAGTTTATATGGACCTCACATTGTTTGTGTGACATACACCTCTTCCTGCCAAGAAGCATGAGGCAAGAGTGGAACAAACTCTGTCTGTGCAGCATGGAAGCCCTGGCAGCCCTGCCATGAAGGGACCTCTATTCACTGCTAAGGCAGCTCCGTGTTTCTTTAGGGGATCTTCTCACGCTGGTTTGGTCCAAAAAACTGCTAAGAATGCCTTGTGAGATACTGGGGATGTCAAGCCTGAATCTCATATCCTAACACAAACCTCCTCAGGAGCAGCTACTGGCCCTCCTTGTGATAATTATACCTCTCTCAGCCTGAGGGGCCCTGAGAGGTCACCCCAGGAGTGCTTATAAAAACCTTTGAGCTCGTCTGCACGGGAACACCAGGAGAAGCAAGTCTAAATCTAGACAAATTATCAATATCCTTCCCTTGCAGAGCACAATGCCGAGATAAAAGGCCAAAGGTGAACACCTCCCCTGTGAGACTGTGCCCCTGCCAGAGCCAGGAGGGCATCAGGCTTGTCACCTCCCTGCCTCCTCCACCGTATCGTCACCGGTGTTCCCATTGTCCCTTCCTTATGCCCCCTCCCCTGCTCTGGCTGTGTGACAGATGAGGGCTACAGCCCCCCTACTCCCACACTTCCTTCCCACACTTGCAGACAAGCAGAGCAAATAAACCAGGCCCGTGGACACAGAGTGTTAGCGTGTTAGGGACACAGCAGGGGAAGGAGGAACATGAAACCTCTATTGATCCCTTGAGGAATGATGTCCCTTCCTTATCTTATCAGATTCTCTTCACTCTTCAATTATCGTCTGTTGAAATTGGCCTCTTAACCCAAACAAGATAACCTGGGTAATAAGGAGAAGAGTGTGAGGGGAGGGGAGGGAAGAGGAGAGGAGGGCAGAATCCAGTGCATTAAATTATGGCTATCATTAGAAATATCTCCTTTAGCATAACCTCCTCTGCCCCTGCTATACCCAGGTATCCCCTTCTTGCCTCATGTTTCAAATGAACTAGCACACATCCACTCCCTGACAAATGTATCACGCCATATACACCCCTCATTCCCTCAGAAGCAAAAGGTACCTTTGAAAGCCACATGTCCCCGCATTTGTACATGGCATCTCTGTGCATAGGTGTACCCACCCTGCCATGCACCTTCTGCACTCACACGTCTCAGCAGATACCACTTTGTTACATGCACACTCACACACATTTGTGTTACTGAGGCTACCCATCTCACCAGCTCCATTCTTCTCAGCACGCTGGTGGTATGGCTGCCACAGCACCTTATCCCTGGGTCTACTCAAATGAACTGCCAACAAAGATATTAGCACTGCTAGGATCCCTCCATGCATCTGTTTACAACCGCAGTTCATTCACACGACTGCCTCACCACTGGGAAGAAGTCGCACAGAATCTTATGCAGAGCCCCGCGAAACTAGACAGGCTTCCCAAGATGTGTATCGCCGTGCTTTTGCTTGCCCCCATGACTCTCGACATATAACTGCAGAGTTACGATGTTGTTTCCATGAATTAGTTCTTACACAGACCAGTAATACCTACTTGTCATAAGCCTATACTCCCAGCTGGACATGTTGCCCTAGTGATATGCCCACACTCCTCCTTGTACACATGTCATGGAGTACAGGGCATGTCTCACCCAAATATCCATTACAGGGAAGATTGTCTGGGGGAACAATAGAGGCTCAGCAGTCTATCTACACAAATGCACCCAGTTTTCCATGCTCAAATTACTTGACTGTGCGCAGAATGATCCAGGAGCACATTCAAATGATATAGAAGGTGCTTTCATTTTGGAAAGGTGGTGCTCTAAGCAATACAAAGGCTTCGTTTACAGGGCTGGCACCTTCCTCTTGTGCTTTTTTAAAGACTGTATTCCTCAGGATCACTTTATCCCCTGCCTTTCACTGTGCCAGGGGCATTTCCTCATATACACATGCACTTGACATGGGCCACGCTCCCTTCTTTTTCATCTCTCCCCGTATCACCAGCTCTGCCAGTTTTGCCTGCTGGGTACCAAGACCCACAGGGGGGTCACCCCTAGGCATGTATTTAAATATTAGGAGATCACAAAAATTCACGTAATCCACAAAAGGGGATTGGAATGATGGCAGTCATCTTTTCACAAATTTACACATGCTCTCTCTTGTGCAAGCACCCAAACTCAACTGAGAAGTTCCTCCCTGCCCTCCAGCTTGTGCGCCTCACAAGAAGCTTCACGGTGACAGATACACTTACTCTGTCCTCATCCTGGCTACCTCCACCTGCACAGCCCTTAACTCAGGCACAAGTAGCCTGAAATTGTTAAAGCCACGTAAGGGAGTTGGATGTCAATACTGGATGACTCTGCATCTTGTTTTACACAGTGGCCAAGACTGTCTTCTGTGAAACCACAGCAGGTCTGTTTTTGACACTATCCAAGTCAAATTTGCCTTAACCTTTCACTTCATCCTTATCTCTCGTCCTTTCCTTTGCCAACCCCACCGAGCTCTGGAAGCTTCGTGTTGTGGCTGGCTGTCTGCCAGGTGCAGCACCACAAACATTGTGTCTTTCAGACTCCAAATCTGCTGTTTTTTCTGCAGGGAGAGGGAATTTGTGACATTGCACATTGGCCCATTTGTATGTAGCACGTCCAAGAAATACGCTTCCCCTATGCACTCAGTACATGATCTCGTTTTCTTCAGAATGCTATTCATTCCTTTCCTCTTCTCTCCTACATCTCTTTCACATTGATTTTATGTGTATGTATTTTTCTTTACCCTAATTTCTTTATAAGTGCATAATTTTTCAAGCTCCAAAGCGTAAATTTAAAGAACCAAGAAAGGACCTAAATTTAGGCAAATATTAATTGCAGGTGCTATTACACAGCTACATTGTGCTGTGGTCTTTCTTTTTAAAGGCAAATGACATAAAGTTATTCTTAAAATATTTTTTAAGAAAAACGTGAGTATGTTGAACGGCAATAGTCCCTTTAAGGAGTGTCCAAAGACTTCATCACAGTTTTTAAGTCAGACTTTGAAAATGGGCAGTGGGGTAATGAGGTTGCGCTTGTATTTCAGCTCAGCTTGAAGAAAATGAGGTCTACTTCTGGGAATCAAAGGGTTGGGATATTAACTCTCCCTGACCAAAGAAATGGGTACTGTTATTGTTGCCAGAATCATCCAAACTACCTTGAAACTGAAGGTGGTGCAAAGCAACCTCACAGATACGTGAGAGTTTCTTTTATGACTTTGTCGTCTGGTTGCAGTCTCTGTTTTTTCTTTTTTAAATTAACGTACAGACATCAATCTCTCTCAGATACCACCTCTCTCAACTAAAATACGTTGATGGGCATTTTGAGCAGAGCTGATCATTATTCTTGATGCAAAGTGCCTCCCAACCAGAGATGGACGTTTAACCCTCTGCCTTGGACCCTGCAGAGAGGTGAGTGTGCTTACTTTGGAAAGAGGAGGAACTGTTCAAAATGGAGCCACAGGAATTAAAACTAAATTGGGCCCCAGGAGAGACCAATTAATAGTGACAAACTCCAGCATATATGTGTGTATGTGCGTGTGCATGTGCTGGGGGAGCTGCTAGAAGACTAGGGAACAATATGCTGTGCAGATTTTAGAAACGCTACAGGAACTGCAGAGCTGGGAGATGACAGCAGCAAGAAATGTCCTATTTCTATTTTTCATCCAGGCAGAGACAAGCCACAAGAATCTCCCTTCCTGATTTAACAGTGGGGTTTGGGTAAATGTTTCATACATAGCCTTTTCTGGGAAGCATATCTGTGAACTCACAGTCCGTTAGCTCAGGCTTTTGGCACATCACTCTTCCTACTCTCTGTCAAAACTAGTACAGACATAAATCCCAAGCCAGACAGAGGACAAAGGAATATCCTTCCACAACCACACTGAACTCCTGCATATGCTTCCTTTAGCCTACCAGCATTTTGTGCCTGCCCAGAGATACATGTTCCCTGCCGTGTACCGATATACTCCTATGTAGTATCCAACCAACAGGTACATTTCCACAAAGGTACCTATCTGCGTTGCACTCACAGTCCCCGTATAAATGTCCTATTAAAAAAAGGCAGTCTAACAGCTTTTTCCTTCTCCATACCCAGCTCTGAACACATCAACCTTTCAAATTTGCTTATGACATATATATAAATGTACCCTCCACACTCCTCCTATCCTATCACTCTGCCTCAATATATATATGGACAGACATGTTCTGTCCGTATGTCTCAAACACTTCGTGTATACATCCTGTCATTCTTCACACCTCAACCACAGCTATTCCTCTCCTATGGCTCCAGGATTGAACTATTGTGTTGTCCATTTCCCAGTGACAAGGGGTCTAGTTACAGGGTTATTGATTGGTTTTCATGCAGACAGATGGATCCGCCTTTGGTCTCCCCACCAAAATCCACCTCTGTATGGGCTGATTGTCACTGCTC
>WEIS01068035.1:0-11570 GCA_013389965.1 Todus mexicanus | reverse complement strand
TAAACACAGCCAGGGATGGCGATGCAAGCCCCTCCCTGGGAAACCTATTCCAGGAGCTGACTACTCTTGCTGGAAAATATTTTTTCCTAATATCCAGTCTAACCCTCCCCTGTTGTAGTTTGGAACCATTCCCCCTTGTTCTATTGCTTGTCACCCGTGAGAAGAGCCCAGCACCAACCTCTCTGCAATGTCCCTTCAGGGAGCTGGAGAGAGCCATGAGGTCTCTCCTCAGCCTCCTCTTCCTCAAACGAAACAGTCCCAGCTCTTTCAATCTTTCCTCATAAGATTTATTTTCCAGGCCCTTTACCAACTTCCAGCACAGACCCTACCGAGCGTCTGCCCTCAAACAGGAAAACCAGCAACACCCCCACACCAAGAGGAGATTTATGAGCCAGGAGGGCTGACAACACAGCTCTTGGTCCCACAAGGCGCAAGCACAGCCCCGGCCTTATTTCTTTTACCGTGGAAGGTCCCCTTAATGGTGATAAATGCTGTGCGGCATCGAACTTCAAAGACTGTATGAGCAGACTTCTCCAGTCCGGGGTAACGCGGCGTGTGAGACGCACGTCTGGGGCCACATGGCGAGGAGGGACCGGGGCTCGTGTGACAGATGCACACACAGATGCACACTCAGGGGACAGACGTGCCCCTCAGCAAGGGGCAGGAGAGCAGGAGAGGAGGTGTTGGCCTTAACTGTTGCTTTTCTCCCCCAACACATACCCCTGCCTTAGGTTCACCCTGTGTTTTGCAGGAATTTTATTGTGGCTGCAATCTAGTGGTCCTGAGCAAAGGATGACCCTCGGTTGAAGCTTACTCGTTGTGTTCCCATCTTTTGGTTGGGTTTTGCCTAGTAGGGATTTGGCTCATTTGCGTCGTAGTGTGACCTGATGCGTACCACGTGGGGACATCGGGGGGATGCTGGTGTAGAGATACATTGTCAGGCCCCTGGTTTCGGTCCTCAGGATGGCACGAAAATAAAAGGATTAAGACTGTGTGAAATAAATGCCATGAATTTCCTCTTATATGGAGATTTCTTCTGCTGCTGGGCCCTCTTGCAGCACTTTCTTTGCAGAGAGGCACACGCTTAGGTGCCCACTTATGCTGCTCCTTCCTGGGGTGTTACTGTGACCTGCTCATACCACCTTGGAGGTGTCAAACTGCATCTGCGCTAGGTGCTAAAAGGTGTTTCATGATGTTAACTGCGCAGAATAAAAGAAAATATCCAAACAAAAAGCACTTAACCCTCCTGTCTTGCCGAAGTCTTTGCACTCTGCGTGGCTGGGCCATCCCCCTTGCTGCTCTCGGTGGTTTCAGGTCTTGTCATGCTGGAAAACATTGAAGCAATTTTATGATATTCACCATAAACTTATATGGAATATGTAGCTGTAACTTTTATGGTTCCCCCAACCGTAGCTGCATTTGGGTTTAATTGTCATTTCAGTCAATGCTGTCTCGTTTGGGAACTTGCCAGTGCATTTACATTTGGTCAATTAGTCTGGCTTTTCTTGATTAGATCTGTACATCAATCATCACCTTGGCTCACCCCGTCTGACCCTTATATCCAGGCCTCCCTAGCAGTGAAAAAACTTTCTTATTGTAAAACTTTCTTACTGTAAAACTTCTTTACTGTAAAGCTGACAGAACATTGGACCAGATTGGCCAGAGTCTTTGTAGATTCTCCATGGTTTGAGATATTCAAACCTGCCTGCACAATGTCCTGGGCAATCTGTTCTAGCTGACCCTGCTGTGGGTGAGGGGTTGAACTAGATGATCTCCAGAGGTGACTCCAACCTCAATTACTTTGAGTCTGTGGTATGAGGAGATCTAGTGGTGACTTCCAGGTAATGGATACTCACTGACTTGCTTTATTTGTGTCATGAAACCCATCAGATCACGTCTCTGGACCAGATGAGGATGGCTTGAACAAGTGTGAAGAGCTCTTTTGTGTTGCTGTACACCTACAACAAGGAGGTTGCTGTTAGGTTGTGCTACTGTAGCATCAAGGGGGGGTGAAAGGAAAGGTGCAGCCACTTAGAGAAGCAGATGATCTCACACTGTACCATCAAGGTGATCTATTGCACAGCTAAACAGTGTGACCAACAGGACTAGGGCAGGGATCTCGGTGTGAGAGGCATAAATCTGTACCCTTGAGTTTGCAGAGGGCTGTGTTCAGTCTTGTGCATTGGTAAGCAGTAGCTTGTACAGAATCACAGAATGGTTTGGGTTGGAAGACGCTTTAAAGATCATCTCATTCCAGCCCCCCTTGCCACAGGCAGAGACACCTCCCACTAGACCAGGTTGTGCAAAGCCCTGTCCAGCCTGGCTCTGAGCACATCCAGTGATGGAACATCCACAGCTTCCCTGGGCAACCTATGCTAATGTCTCACCACCCTCAGACTGAAGAACTTCTAAATTTATAATCTAAATCTCTCCTCTTCCAGTTTGAAGCCATTACCTTTCATTCTGTCACTACAAGCCCTTGTAAAAAGTCCCTCCCCGGTTTTGTTGTAGGTCCCCTTCAGGTACTGGAAGGTGACAGGAATGTCTCCCTGAAGCTGAACACCCCCAGCTCTCCTAGCCTGGCCTCCCAGCACAGGGGTTCCAGCCCTCCCAGCATTGCTGGGGCCTCCTCTGGCCCCGCTCCACCAGGTCCCTGTCTCTGCTGTGCTGAGGCCTCCAGAGCTGGGCCCAGCCCTTCAGGGGAGTCTCCTCAGAGCAGAGGGGCAGATTCACCTCCCGCATATATATGTACATACAGACATAAGCTCTCCTGTGCCCCAGCCTGTGTCTGCACACAGCAGCGAGTCACTCGGTCTGGCTTTATTCTCCCTCTGCAATCTCTTGTGTGTTTTCCTTATTTTGCCGTTTAAGCGAAAACCCCGACGGAGCCGCGGGAACCTGACAGGAACGCTAATGCTGTGCAGCTCCGCAGTTGCACCACTGCAGTTTTTCCATTGCATATTATCCAGTGTTGTGATGCTGTGGCTGCTGTGAGCTCTTGTTCCAGTAGAAAAGTGGAAAGCAAGAGGCAGCTTTCTCTTGCTGTTATCCTCTGCCTAGGTCTTGGCAAATTTGAACAGGTCCAGAAGCAGCTCTTGCTGCCATACCCCAACCCGAGAAGGCCAATAACTCTCACTCAAAAGAAACCAAAGCCATCAGCTTTCTCTCTTGTACTGCTAATGAAGCTAATGGATCTGCATGCAAAGAAACGGAGGTTGAACTGGTAGGAAGGCATGGAGAGCAGGGGATGATTTCACCAGAATGTGAAATTTCTCATTTCCTGCATTAGCCAGAACCCTTGATCCTTAAACAAGCTGCTAACAGAGGAGAACAGAACTCATCCAGGGTCCTAAAGGATGTACTAGAGCTTCAACAGATTGAAGAGAGGGCTTTTAGAGGAGGAGGATGTGCACAGGGTTGTCTCTGTTTTGTCCAGGATTAGTGGAGTTGAGCTTTTCTTGCTGTCAGTGGTCTTCTCCTGCCCTGAGCATGGTGGTAGGAAAACCTTACCTGTCCTTCCACCTGGACAGCAGCTTGCAGTTCTCACTGTTTTTTTAAGGGAGGTTTAGATTGGTTGTTAGGAAAAAAATCTTTATTGAAAAAGTGGTGAGGCATTGGAAAAGGTTACCCAGGGAGGTGGTGGAGTCACCGTGCCTGGAGATGCTCAAAAAATGAGTAGATGTGGCACTTTGGGACATGGTCTAGTGGTCATGGAGGTATTGGATTGAAGGTTGGACTTGATGATCTTAGAGGTCTTATCCAACCTTAATGATTTTATGATTTTATAATTCCATCTGGAAGTCCATGGAGGACACAGTGTCTTGTCTGGGTCCCATCCTGACCACCACTCTTCCGCTCCACCCAGGGTTTCCACAAGCCTGGGATGATGTTGGAGCTCCGTGAGAGAAGGCTGGAGTTTCCAAGCCCAGTTTTACTGGAACCTCAACCACATGACATCATGAAGCAATCTCCCCTTCACCACCTTTCCAGTACCTCCCTAGTGCCCCAGGATGGTCCAGGATCCAGTATTGGTGGGGCTCTGAACAACCTGATCTAGTTAAAGATGTCCCTTCTCAGTGCCGGGGGGTTGGACTAGATGGCCTTTAGAGGTCCCTTCCAACCCAAACGATTCTATGATCCCTAGACGGCCTTTAGAGGTCCCTTTCAATCCAAACCATTCTATGATTCTATGATCCCAAGGAGGTGGTTTGGGCTATGTTGTGGTCTGAGATTTAGGGTGCATGCAGGCACAGGAAAGGTGGAGATAAGTTTGCAGACTGGCGCTGTTACGAGCCAAACCCCGAGCCCTTCTGTCCATCCACACCCTTGAAAGGTGTGTTACACCCCTTGGAAGAGGGTCCTTGCACTTCATGTCAAGCGTGACAGCTAAACTACCCTTTGACTGACCTCTAGGTTTGCTTTGCCTGAAGGACAAACCTGCAATCCTCTGATATCTTTGCAACTGCACAGGGAAAGAAAGATACGACTTACTTACCACAACCCAATCTCTCCTCCCCTCCAACAAAACAAAACAACCCCCGAACCACCAACCACCAACCCCACAAATAAATCAGTCTCTCATTGCAATGGTGGCTGAGGGCGATGACTTCCATGCTGTGCCTCTCTCTCTCTGCGTGGGTGGAGGATGCTCTGAAATTCCCTGCTTGAGAGGCTCTTCCCCTCCCACAAGGTCCTCAGAAGCTCCCCCAGCAGTTGTGGGAGGAGAAGGAGGAGGAAGCAATTCCTTTCTAGGTGAGATGTGCCAGCAGATCCTAGTTAGCAGAGGTGTCTGGCGCCTGAGAGCGATGTCTATGAATGAAACAAATTGGTATAGCTGCTGTCACCCGCTGCAGATGAGGCAACTACGCTTGTATTAATACATATCTCGCCCAAATTTGAGGATTTCTGTCCCGAAGGTTCAGAGCTGTGAAAACAGAATCGCTGCACATTGCAGCTGCTGCGGTCTCGTCTCGTTGTGGATTCCCGTGGAGTGCAGGACTGGGAGGGGGAGAAGGTGCAGGCGTCAGAAGAGATGGGACCCATCACTAGCAGCCTGAGCATTAATTGTCGAATTAACATCTCACCGAGGAACCTAAGAGTCGGCAGTTTGGGTTTCTTGCAGAAACCTCCTATTCCAAGGGCTTTGTGTCTGCTCTGATCTCTCTTTCACCTCACGTTGCAGAGCCTGGCAGGAGTGGTTGGTGTTGTTCAAAATAGCAGGGATGTTTTTTCCCTTTCTTGCACTGCTCCCACCATGCAAAGCAAGAAGCAATGTGGGATGAACATGCAGAGCTGGCCCAGCTGTAGTTTCTGCAAAAGCACTTATATTAATGCAGCACATTATCCTGGCTGCAGATAGGGGCAGCTCACCATCCTTCTGGCAATTTCGGTGGGTTTTCTGCTGGTTAAAGTTACCAGAAGCCATTAAAAATCTGCTAGACATGCCCCACCAAGAGGCAGCTGCATTTCAGGAGTGAAGGGATACTTCCAGCCGAACCACCCTTTTCTCCAGGCATCTTCATCTATGAAGTACTGCAGGTCCTTTGGGATGATTATAAGGTATTTATAGTTGAGGAGATGGATGACTTAGTCCTAACTGTATGAACGATAACGCAGCGACGGCAGCCTTAAACACAGACAGCTAGAGGTCACATTTGATTACATAAAGCCTGGATTTCAGCCCAAGCAGCTGGGAGAGACGTTCCTCCCTCCTTGAGAAATGACAAGTGCAAAAAACATCCTTCCTGACTTGGGTTCCTGCAGCAGCCAAGAGCGAACTGCCTCTGCAACAGGGTAGGGTGCCAGCGGCTCTGTTATCCTTGGCAGGGGGAAGCAACTTGTTAGCGGTGGCAACCCAGCCCAGCTGGCAGGGTTGAGAGGCCGCAGCAAGCCGAGTGGCCCCAGCATTCGTCTTCCTGTCCCTTTCCAGCGAGAGCATTAGGATGTCTCTCCTTCTGCTCTGATTGCTCTCCTGCGCTATTAATTTGTGACCATCTAAATTCTTGCTGCTATTATATCGTTAGGTGATGCGGAACAAAGCTGCTTATTAACACGTGGAGGAGAACTGGATGCTCGTGGGGCAGCTCCTATCGCCACTTTTGGGAAGGAACTCAGCTCTCAGCCCTGCCAGCTGGACAAGGGCTTGGTCAATCCCTCCAGAAGGAAACCCCAAGGCTCAGACATCCTCCATGGCTAGGGGGGATGGGGTGAATTGTGGAGGATACTTTGCTCCCCACAGCCCAGGATGAAAATGCTGTGGGTTGGGTTTTCTGCCCTAAATGAGCATGATGGCATCATAGAATTGTTTGGGCTTGGAAATGACCTCTGAAGATCATCTAGCCCATCCCCCCTGCAGTGAGCAGGGACATCTTCAACTAGATCAGGTTGCTCAGAGTCTTGTTGAGCCTCACCCTGAATATCTCCAGGAATAGGGCCTTAACTACCTCCCTGGGCATCCTGTTCCAGTGTTCCACCACCCACCTTCACCATTGTGAACCCTTTTCGCAACCTGCCAAAAGGCAAAGCTTCTGTATGGCCGAAACAAGTTGGGGAAGACCTGCTTGTGTGTTCTTCCCATGGTGGTGAGGAGTAGGAACAAAACAAGAAGAGGAAAAGGAGTCTTCCTCATTCTCACCATCTAACTCCTGCAACCCCACCCACATCTTAGCCTCTCCCAGTCCGCAGTCCTCTTGCTGTCAATGCAATGCTCAGCCAGGCTTGGCTTTTCAAGGCAGCGTGATAAAGCTGCCTTTCCAGATGCCTTCCAGGTGAGCTGCAGGAGGATTTCCTGCAGCCTTGGTGTCTGTGAGCAAGCCTGAGACAAAAAGGGAAGGCTGCACGTCCTGCTCTCATGCCAGAGCTGAACAATGATGGAGAAGAGATGTCAGATTTGGCCATGCAGGCAGAGCAAAGGTGCTGCTGTCTGCTGCCTGGTCTGTGGTTAGGATGGACCATGTTGGTGGTGGTTCTTCTATGTCTTACCACCCTCAAGCTGAAGGGACAATGACAGGCATGAAATTTCGCTGCCACTCCTGTCAGTTTGATGAACAGAGTAGCCCCTTGCCCCTTCCTGAGGAGCTGGCCAAGCAGCATGGAAATGAGTCGTACCCAGAGGGGAGAAATATCTTTGTGGCTGGGGTCCCTCCTGCAGCTGGTGTTGAGTTGATCTTACAAAGTTATATCATGGATCTTGGACTGAACCTCAGTTCTTTGGGGTTTTCTTCTTAACAAGGTTGTACAAATATGAGTGCTTGCGTTTCACATATGTCCTACGGATAAGGACCCTGGAGCACAGCTACTCCAGGTTCACCATCACCTTTCTAACAGTCACCGTTGGTCTGTGAAGGCTTTACCTCTTTTCCTACATCACCAGCAAATCTATCAGAGTTCCTGTTATGAGCATAACCAAAGTCATTGAGATTTGGGAGAAGCAAACAAAACCCCGCTTAGAATGAGACCAGATGTGTTATGGTGGTCATATGCCACACATTGGTATAAATCTTGCTATCACCCATAATAATACTTGATACTGTGAAGCATGAAGTTTTAATCATAGTGGTGGGAGTGACCTGGGGCTTACCATCTGTACAGTTACCCAGATCTCCAACAACAGTATTTGGTTCATGAAAGACAGTGAGACAAGTAGACATAGTAGTCAGGTTGCAATGCATCTTTCATTTTCAAGCCATCATTCAGTTCAGGGTTATATCACGCAGTGACTTCTCCACATGTGGACAAGTGTCTTGATGGTGGCCCAGATGGACCTCCCACTTTATGTATTAAATCAGTAACTCTGGTGCATGAACACAGGAGCTGACAGTCTCCAACTTGAGCACTTGACAGTGAACATCTGCATCTCGCTGGGCAAGGAGTGACATATTCAAAGGTACTGAGAGTTGCCAGCTTGGAGAAGTTGATGTCAAGCAAAGGTGTGGCCCCAGAAATAAATTCCAATGCTAACTGGTAATCAGACAGGCAGCAGTGTGCCAAAACAGGACCCAAGAGATGAACCCCAGGGTCTGGTAATTCTTCGGTGTGTGTTTTGGCTGAGAATGTTGCCTGATAACCAGCAGTGCTGGGTAGGCGTTTCTGGCCTAAATCTCTGGCTGATGTTTACATTCACTTTTGGTGGACGTGGTGTCCAGTCAAGCTTCTGGCACTTGATTTTTCAGCTGATGTTCTGACTTTTGAGCTCAGTGGTTTCGTTGCTTTGAGAAGCCATTCCCAACATAGAGCTTTCTCAAATGGATGCTACCAAGATGCTCTGACTTTCCCTGTTAAGCAACAGGAGAGTTCAGGTTGTGCTTCAGAATGATTATGCACAAGGCACTGATTCAAAAAAAAAGGTGGAGCATCCTAAAACATACACAGATGTGCTCTACTGTTCCTATCTGTGCCCTTGAGACTCTTCAGTACCTTCTAGAAAAGAGAAGTATCAGGTGCCAAATGCTGGCTGCAGTCCCGTTCGCTCCTCGGTGCCGTTTCTCATGAGATCTAGGCTGAGAACAGGGGTTATTTGAGGCTATTTGCTGTGGGATGTTGGGGTGATGTTGGGTCAGACCAGCCGTGGAGCATCAGGGATCAGCGCCAACCTTTTCTCTGTAGGAAGACCATAGGCTCTCATATCTGTGCACTGGTATGAACACTGATCAAGAGGATGAGAGGTCCTTGCAGTCTACCCAGGTGCACTGCAGGTCCCTCATGTCTCTAGAGCCCCCCAAATCCCTTGGTATCTGCAGTGGCAGGAAACTCTGCTTTAGAAGGTGAGCCACTGTGTCCTTGAAACCCTGGCTCCATGATCATTTGGGGTGTGAAGTCAAGTGACAATCACAGATCTTTGGGTTGCTCTTCAGCTCTTCCTTCCTTTGCCTTTCTTCCTCTCCTTTTTATTGCCTTTAATATACATAGGACCTTTCTGAGGGGTGAAGTACAGACATAACATGCTAGGTAGCGATTGTCCCATGGTTGATCCATGCCAAGGAGCATCAACCATTTTCTCCAGTAATCTCTGGAGTCCTTCTTAGTTGCAGAGTCTTTAGGAAATATCAGGGTTAGTTCTTTCAGTCATAGCAGAAATCTTGAGACAATCTTATCTATCTAGAAGATGCATGCCAGTGGGTAAATTGGAGGCAAGTATAGATATTTTGGAAAAGCAATAGTTCTAGGAACATTATGAGGAAGACTAAGACCTCTCCTTGTTGACCAACAAGCTCCAAATAGTGTAGTCATTTAAATTTAAAAGAAAATATATTGTTGGTTCTAAGAAATCTGGGAATAGGCTGACAATATGTGATGTTAGGTAGCATCATCAAGAGTTTGTTTCTTCTGCTTGCTATGTAGTTAAACAGAAATATGGGGAGTTTCTGGCTAGACGTCATGCCAGAGTAACCAACCTTCTGTGCCTGTGATTATGGCATCCAGGATTTACTGTGCACATCTCCTTGCTAAGGTAGCTCATGTCCATTTGTTCTTGTACTGCTGACCTTGTGCTAGACCTTTACCTAACCTCTTGTGTGTTTCAGAGCTGGTTCAGGGCAGCCCTTGGCAGGAGATCTCCCCCAAAGCCTGGGCTACCAAGCTTGCCAACTGGTAGCATCTCCCTGGGGTGAGTTTAGTGCTCCTTCCAGCCCATCTTCTGCTCCTTCCCTGTTATCACTCAGAAAAGGATCTTAGGGAGAGGCATGAACATCAGCCCAAACATTTTCCAGGCCATCTTGTCATCAGGCAGTGACAAAAGAACGAGCAGAGTTTTTTCTCTGGAGAATGCCCCACAGGGAAGGGGTTTGGCTCTCCATCGTGCTCTCATGATCCAAGCCAGCAGCAGGGGTCGGTGGTTGCTGGTTGCTTTCCCCTTTGCTGATCGGTCTTGTACAAGACATGGAGCAGCTGAGCCAGAAGCTCCTTCCAGCAGCGTTCTTCTTTGAGGCTGTGGGAGTTTAATGCTTGGGTGTCACACTTCTTCAGGCTCAGGCAGTAACTACACAGAGGAAACAGCAAGTCAAGATGCTTTTCTGGCTGCTTTTAAACACAGTGTGTATCTCAGTAACTGGTATCTTGTCACTGGCCAAGGCTTTCTGGATGCTGAAAGCATCCCAGACTGACTGAGTGTCCTGGTTTAGGTTAGAACAGAACAATTCTGTTCTAGGATTTTTACTTCTCAGCTAAGTCTGTCTGAAGTTAGCAGCATGTTTTTGCAGAGAGTCTGCTTCTAGCAGCGATAATGCTCCATGTTTAGAGTTAGTACCAAGGATTGGTGTGCAAACCAAGGTCACTGCTAGATTTTGTGTACCACACTGGCGGGGGGAATGCAGAAAAGTAAAGGCTGCACCTTCAGGGAGGAGCAAACAGGACAGGTGACCCTAAATTAACCAACGAGGGATTCCATCCCATATACGTTGTATTCGGTATAAAGCTGAGGGATCACGAGGGTCTCGGCCCTTCTCTCTTGGCTCTTTTGCCATTTTGCCCTTAGTCATTCATTTCCCTGAGCTCGAGCTGCATTCTCGGCTTCGGGACTCTTCCTCGCTGGGTTTGGCCTTGGCAGTTTCAACTTTGCCCTGAAGCCTCCGGCCCCGGTCTCAGCCCCCTGCTCAGGCCTTGGCTGGGCCCCAGGTTCTGGGCCGCATCCCTGAATCCAGCTCCCGGTTCCCGGCTGCTGCTGGGCCCTTCCACATCATCAGTGGAGACGGGGACGGATTTACCATCCAGGGGGTTGGGTTCAATACTGGTTTTGTACATATTTGTATATATTTACTTTTTATTATTATTGTTATTATTATTTCATTTTTTAGTAAAGATGTTCTAGTTTCCTTTCCTAATCAATAAGTCTCTCTGCTTTTTCCTTTCTTCCCTTTTTGGGTAGGGAAGGGGAGAGAACATTCTGTTGTAGATTTGGGGGTTGCCCTGACCCCAAACCATGACACTGAGTTACTGGGGTGCTAGGCAGAGGTTTAAACCATATATAAGCCAGGTGAGCTATATGGGAGAACACCATGTACTAGCAGATATCTGCACCAAAGAGAGACCATTTCATCTCAGTCTATTCCCCATACCTCTTGGTGACACACTCTTGAGCCTTTGAAGAGCGTTTTGGATCCTGCAGCAAGGATCATCTTCTGGGACCAGCTAGGGGACAGTTACTGAGCTTCATTTCCTGCACAGGGGTACCGGGGAGGAGGACAGTGCTTCCCTGCTCTCAGGGTTTCCAGCAGCCTGTTGTTCTGCTCTGATGTCAGGGAGGCGGCTTTGCCAGGGAAATCACAAAGGCAGCCACAAGTGGGACTTAAAATACCTCTTCATGCAAGGCGGAGGGAGGAGGGGAGTGGTGAGGAGAGGACTCTGCCTGCCACATTGACAGCTTTCCAGGGGAGGCTGAACTCTTTGCCTGTCAATACTCTGCCTCTTGCCCAGGTGAAAATAGCAGGGGGGAAGAAGGATCCGATGCCCCTTGGATGTGGCCAGCTGTCCTATCTAGCAGGAGATTTCCAGTCAACGGGGAGAAGGAACAAAATTATAGCGGCATATTGGATAAGAATAGGGGCCAACCATTCCCCAACTGGTGACAGGGTTCA
>WEIS01068032.1:29266-42365 GCA_013389965.1 Todus mexicanus | reverse complement strand
TTTTTTTTCCCCGGGAAAAAGCTATCTTATAAATTCTTTTTAATTATTCTCCAGGATGGAATCTTACGAGAGGTATAATGTATTGCAGTATCTAAAGACTTCTATTAATCTACCTGCGTTAAACCCTCTGGGGCCCTGCTGTGGGGACGCAGGGACTCGTGAGGCTCCTGTAGCTGTTGTTCCCACGCCTGTCGTGTTAAACCATACATTCAAAAGATGTATTAGATGCTCAGCAGCCCTGCTCCCTGACACTCTGAGCTAAGAAGAATCGGTTTCAGCCCCTTGTCTGTAGGAGCAGGCTGTTGTCCTCCAAGCGGCGGCACAGATGTGCTTTGACCTCTTTCTCTCTCTGAAGTCATTGTGAGAAGCACCTGTCGGTGAAACTGTCCATACATAAAGCTGTTGTTCCGGACCGTTGTTTGTGGCTAGGCAATTGTTTCAGCTCATCGTTAGTCATTTCTGTGGTAGGGAAAGCAAAATCATTTTAGCGCATTTCGAACAGTCTACCCTGGCATTTGAGGTGATGTACGGACGGGGAATTACCGAGTCCTGTGTACTACACGTAGCAGCGTGAGCAGCAAAGGGAGGCTCCGCTGGCTTTGCCGGGAAATCACAGCTGCTTAAACAGCTCTGACAAAAATGTGAGTGGCCCTTGTGACGATGACGCTGCTGAGAATTCTCTTACCCTGCGTGTGACCTGTGTGGGCATTGCAGCTGAACACGGCTGCGAACAGTTCAGCTTGATTGTAATCTGCCTGCCTCAGATATGTCCTACATAGAAGACTTAAAGTATGTTCCTAAATGGAAATCCTTCTGTTAAGAATATTTTCAAAAAGACTGGCACACACTTGAAAGATGTTTTGAGGAGCCTGGAGTTTTGGGTTATATTTTTAAAGATCTATTAAGCTGGCCTACTACTAAAAATTCACTTCTATTTTAAACGTAACTGCTTTTAAGTGGGAAGCCTGCACTGTCTTTTAACAAGTGAAACAAATCGTTCGATCGCCTACTTGAGTTCTATTTTGCACAAAAATGTACCTTTGGAATCATATTCCCCTGCTTTCGGTTCCGTAGAGCAGAAGAGCTGCTCAGAAGCGACTGCGACAGGAGTTTGTGCTGGCAGGAAGCTGGTCTGGCTGTGAGTCACTCCGAAAGGGGGTTTCCATGGGTGAAATGACTGGATCTCACTTATGCTTTGCAAGTCTGTGTAACACGCAAAAGGAAACTAGAGCGAGCATTTGCAGTGCAAGGTCTATCCAAATTCAGCTCGGCCTTCCAGTGGGACACGGCAAGTACTTAACTCGGCCCAGTGAACTCTGCTCGTTTGCCAGCAGAGTTGTTTTCGCCTCCAGGAGCAAGACCGAGCTCTCACTGTGAAAGGTGCTTTTCAAGAGAAAATATCACCTGGACAGTGAGAGGTCTGAATGCCGCAGATGTGTGAAAGGGAGAACATAACCAAGGTGAGAGCAGCGGGCGGAGAAAAGGCTGGCACGAGAGTGACGTCACATCTGCATGAACCTGGCGTTCCTTTGTGCTTTGAGATTGCTGGATCAAAAATTCCCATCTTGGCAAATGACTTTTCAGGGTGCTTGTACGTGAAGAATAGTGAAAGCAACATCATGATTCAGGTGATGCTTCCATCTGTGCTTCTCTCTCTCTTGAATATAAATTATTGTGTGGAGAGAACACGCCTGCACATGGAAAGACATTGGAAGAGAATAAGAAGTGGAAAATGGTCTGTGCTTCCATCTCACTTGGGAACGTGAGGCCGAAGAAGAAAGGCAGGGGTGGGGGGTTCTGAGGGTTCAAACTGGTGACACCACAAGGAATTCCCGCCCTACATCTAGGCACAAGAACAAGAGGAGCTGGTTAGAGATTTAGTCACTCTGTGACTGCTGCCAAACTGATGAACAGTTCTGAAAACGTCCTTTAAAAGTGTTCAGTACCTTCACCCCCATTTTAAAGATAGAGAGAAGAGAGGAAATGAACACCTTAAATAAAAAACTCCATACTTTTTTAAAAAGCCCACCACCCAGACGCGTGAACGGTTTGGTGTCTGCCTGCGTTCGTTCTGAGCGTGAACATCTCTGCTAGAGCAGCATTCCTGTTCTCCACCATCGCTTCTGCAGCCACGCAAGGACTTTGCACTGTGCTCTCTGCTTGCGTTTTACATTAACAGCTTCGAATTGCCACTATCAAAACGCTGGCATAAACCAATTTAGAAACCCAAAGGAGCTGCTCAGACCCTGGCTGTCTCCTCTTGAGCGCTTGACAGTGAAGGGAACGGACAGCGCGGCCGAGAGCAGGGCACCCAGGCCAGTTGCTGCCTAACCTCCTTGGGGCAGGCAGGAGGACGCGGCCCCGCTGCAGCGTGGGCTCGGGATCTGCCTGCCAGATGGGAGCTGCCCGCCAGGCCCAGCTGGAAAGCTTTGGAGCAGCGGAGGAAAATCTGTGACTTCTTTCCCCACCCATTCCCTCTCCGCCGTGTTTGTTCTGCATGCTGGCAGTTGCTGCTTCAAGCTGTGGCTTGGCCGGCTGCACGTGCCCTGCCACTGGACTCTCCCCTCGCTCCCTGCTCTCGGAGCGTGACCTCGTTATCAGTCTTGGCTGCGTTTCGTACCGGGAAGGTGCCTGCTCGCAATGTGCTCCCCTTCGCTTCTGGCAGGGCTGTGCAGGGAGCGTCGTGATGAGAAACAGCAACGTGTAGATGCTGCGTTTCCTGCTCACTGTTCCTGCGCCAACCACAGCAGCTCCTTCGGTCCTCGGTACCTGCGCAGGTCACACGGGGACCTGTAGAGAGTTCTAGATGTGCTTCAGATCGCGGGGTGGACAGACCCTTCTCTTCCAGGAGAAGCAGCAATCCTGGGCAATACCTGCGCCTCCCACTGCCCCGTCATCCCCGATCGTTTTGAAAAGATGATCTAAGTACGTAAGATAAAAGCTCAGACTGGAGAATTAAGTGTCCGTTCCAAACCTGCAGTAACCACTGGGGGCTCATGAAGCGCCACCGGTCTGTATGAATTCTTCACACATTTACGTGCCCTTTTAGGACAGAAACAAACCCCTCGAATGTTCTGGTTTACACGGGAACTTCTCAGAATTATTGCGCTGTGATGAACGTTCTTTTTGAGCAGAGATCTGGCTACTTAACAGATTCTAGAGCGCTGCAGTTTTAAGAGGCTAAGGGGAGATGCCTTCGGAGTTAGATATTGCTGAACTCAATCTGTGAAATCGACTGCAGGGAATCCAGACTTCACTCGAGCCCCAGCTATTTGGCATTAAATTATGAAGGTATTTTAAAGGGAAACGGGGAAAGTTGTGCAACTCCTGAGGGAGCAGGGTCTGGAACGAACTCCAGGTTTAAAGTTCCTCACTGTTTTTCTGCAATTTGTTTGTTCTATATCCATGACTACATAGAAGTTAGAAGCAGATTTCTTTCATCAAACGTTGCTCATATGAAATCCTTGCAGTCATCACAGTAATTCCTAGCTCGTTAGTCTTCTGGGCTGTGGATATCAATCCTCTGGCCAGGCCCTCCTGCTTTCTAGTGCTGCCCCACCAGCCTGCTTCGCCCTGTGCTTGAGGGAACCTCTGCAGCGTGAGGCCGTGACTCCTCTTAGCTACAAAACCACGAAGCCGGAGAATCAAGGCTTGTTGTTTTGGAATTCTGAGACATGACAGATCACCAAACTCATTTAACAGGGCCAGAGGATGAGCCTTTTGGAGCAATGAATCTAAGCTGCTGCTGCTGCAGCTCAGTCATCCGGATTCCTATCTGTAAGATTTTGCTTTGGAGGGTGTAAAAATCCCTCTGAGGAGTCACAGCCGTTCCCCGTGTGTGCCCCTGGCTCGCACAGTTTGCCTGGGTAGCGAGCTGCACTTGTGATGGGTTATGTGTGGTTCATTTAATGCACGTGAGATAGTTCCCAGGGGACCAACTTTCCTGCTTTTTGGTGCAGGCTGTAGCGTTACGCTGCAGTACATCAGATGTGGCTCCCGAATGGGAATGAAAGGCATCGTGCCATCAGGGGTGCGTTATTCGGGGGGTAAATCGGCACCTGGAAGTGACCTTCATGAAGGCACCAGTCTTCTTGAATCTGTGGCTTTCCTTGCCCCGTGATTCCTTAGTGCCTTCGCATTATAGGAGAGCACGGAGGTGTCAGTCACCATTTCTGCTGACCTGGTTCTTCTTTGTTAACCTGGAGACTCTGTGACCTGGAGATGGTTTGGATGAGAAGCGACAGCTGAGGGAAGGGGGAGCAGCAGCTCTTCCCTTATGTCCAAACCTGAACTGCCCTTACGTGGACGAGCCGTATTTACTTCTGCGCAGAATATGTTAGAGCAAAGATCTTGTCGTGTCGATGCAGAGTTTTTGTAGCATTTCAGAGACATCTGCAGTTGAAGGGCTGCAGTGTTTTGCATGCTGCTCTTCCACGGCCTGGCTCAAGTCTGCTGGTTATGAAACGAGTGACATTGCTGGGTGATTTTCTCAGGAAATAGCGCTCGCTCGGCTCTGGCCCGGGTCCGTGCGCATACAGCATATTCTCTCTGAGGCTGCAGCAGGCTCTGGTGCTGGTGTCAGCTCAATTTCCTCCTCTTAAGTGCATGCCAAGGGCTAGATGCCAAAAGCTGGCAACGAAACAGCGCTGGGAAGAACCTAGACCAGGAGCGAAAGGGGACATGGGAAGGGTGCCAGGGCTTAGAGAAACAAGGGACAGCAGCTGCCAGGATGGTTGCTGGGGAAGGGCCGCATCTCCC
Source organism: Todus mexicanus (assembly GCA_013389965.1). NCBI lineage: Eukaryota > Metazoa > Chordata > Aves > Coraciiformes > Todidae > Todus > Todus mexicanus. The sequence continues at coordinate 37,607 of WEIS01068032.1, read as the reverse complement.
AGCACCGTTTTCCTTACCCAGTGGAAGGGAGAGGAGCTGTTAATGCTGGAGACAACCTGTAGTCTCTTTCTGAAACTATTTCTGGGCTATCTGCAGATCTGCCTGGGGATAAAACTAACCAGGACCCCAGACAAAACCTCCGTGAAAACACCCTGTTCCGCACAGACTTACTTTAGAGAGAAAAGAGAAGGAGAAGATGAGCGACTATCAGAGGAGAGCGTCGGTGCTCTGTTCAGTGGCTACAGAAGGGAGGTGCTCAGGTGGTCGTGAGCTTTCTGAGAGATCCCACACAGCTCGGGCTGTGCTGCCCGGGAACTGGAGGCTGGACACTTGTTTGTTAGTGCAGCTTTTTCCCTGGGAAGCAATTGTGGCTGTGCTTAGAGCATGCCGGGACATTCCTGGTCTGGTCTGGAAGGAGGGATTCACCTCCTCAAGCAGCATCACGAGAGGAGCTGGCCCAGTCTGGGTGGTGGAGGTGTGCGGCACAGCCCTGCTGGGGCCGGCCCGAGGCGCGTTTCAGGGGCAGCTGGGACACACCTCTGGTGACAAACGGGCTGTGCCGCTGCCCACCTTCACGTCTCACAGAGCTGCAGAAGCGGCACAGCCAGTCGACACATGGTAAGCTTAAAAGAAGGGAGAGGAGAAACCAAACATCAGGGTGTAACGGAACAACAGCAGGGCTGCTATTTTAGTCAGAGCTCTTCCCGACACAGTCCCACACAGTTGCTGCAGCGCGAGCAAGCACAGCGCTTCAGCTTGGCATGGAGCAGCTCTCCCACCACAAGAACCTGCTCCAGGACAACTGAGCTTGCTGCTGCTCTTGAATATCCCTCCTCTCCTGGGTCTCCCTGTTGTGAAAGCGTTCCCGGCTTATCAATAGCAGATCTATTACGTGACACTTGTCGTGACTCTGAAGCTCTGGCAGGCGCTGCTCAGCAGCGTCTCATCACACAGTAAATCTGCTCTTAACTGCACGGCAACAAAAGCCTAATGAAGTGTGCAAAGGAGAAGGAGGGAGACAAAAGTGACAAAAATCAAATTAGATTCACTATGCACACCAATTTTCGAAGCCAAAGCCCAGTGATGCTGGGAACAGAGGGAAGAAAAGAGAGCTTTAAAACCAAGGAGCAACCCCCGCTTGCTGTCCTTGCTCCCCTTCTGCAGGGGCTTTGCATTCTGCAGGCACCACCGGGGAGACCGCGCCAGGGCTGAGGCAGATGTGCCCGCAGCTGGTTGCTGTGGTGTTTAAAATGCCCTCTCCTCCCTCACGCTGGGCTGTTCCCATTCCTGTGGCAGAAGCAGCGTCCCCGTGGTGGGGAGCGGAGCGGGGTCTGCGAGCCCCCTCCTGCGCCAGCGGGGCCCGAGCTGCAGCCCGTGGAAGGTGCCAGCTCTGCAGAGAGCTGTGTGGAGCATCGCTGTCCTCACGGCTGAGACAGGGGCCAGTGACCCTCCTCAGAGGCTGGTCGCACACGGCTTGGGCACGGTGACACCTCGCTGCCGTGGACATCTGCCCAAGGCCTTCTGCAGGGTGCTCGGCCCGTTCCGGGTGTGCTGATACAGCAGATATTAGCAAAGCGCTAATGCTGATGTTGTGCTGCTTCAGCTGCTCCAGCGAGGTCTGATTTATGCCCTAGAGTAACCAGCCTTTCTTTTCGATGGGAAGGTGCGTCTCCAGCAGCACGACTCCATCGGGTTCGGGTGTGCCGATTAACCCTGACTCTGCTTAAAGAGGGAGGATCGGCTGCGCTAGCCCCGCTCACGGCCAAGCTGCTCTTTGCTCTTTCTCCTCTTTGCTGCTCTTCCCTTTCTCATGTTTTCCCCTTTATCAACACTTGTCACTGTCCTAAGCAGCACCAAAACCAGAATAAGAACACAGTCTCCTCTGTTTTAAGAGGTAAAATGATTGCAATAATAATTTAACAGGTGAGCAAGATCCTCTGTGATCATTCTTTCTCAGGAAAAGGTGCTGCCCGCTTTCCTTCCCCGCCGGCGCAGGGTTGGAGAGCTGCGCGGCTGAGCCACGAAGGAGAGGAAGGGCTTCCTCCTCAGGCGTGTGTTACTGAGGAGGGGTGCTTAAAAACCCCCGAACTTTCCACTCTGTTTCAGGAAATGACACTGTCGTGCTGGAATTTACAATGAAGTTGTGAAGGTGGCTGGAGCCCGGGGCTTCTCGGCGAGCAGGCCCCTTTGGCCAGCTGTATTCAGCTCTAATGAGAGGGCTGAATTCTCCCTGAAAGGCGTGTTTTCCATTTGGCCCCTTTTCCTTCATCAATCGCTGTCACTTTAGACAGAAGGCCCCGCATGCAGCTTCCCTTCGGCCTGTGTGCCGCGCCAGGGCCGCGCTCCGCCGAGGACAGGCTGCCCTACTAAAATGCATCTCGGAGCCCCCGAACAATAGCGCTTTGTGTAAGCCGCACAGTGCAGGCTCAGTTTCCCAGGCTTTTCCTTTTCTCCTCTCCCCTCTCCCGCTGGAAGCCCCCGGCGACGCGGGAACGGGCAGGGGCTGCTGCCACTGGCTGCCGAACAAAGGGGCTCGGGGCTCGGGGGTCCTGCGCAGTGCAGGGGTCCCTCCTCCCCAGCGCCTGGCTCCGACAGCAGGTACCTGCAGACCCTTTGCCTCAAGTGCAGCAGGCCTGAGTGATTCCAGCGAGAAAGGCAAAGCAGGGTGCAGGCAGGGTGCAGGCAGGGTGCAGGCAGGGCTCCAGCCGTCGGCAACAGGGGACGATGGCAGCCGGGGGTCACTTCGGCGAGGGCAGCGTGCCATGGCGCGCTGACGGTCTGTGCCGGTGAGCTGCAGCGTGCCGGGCGCCCTGGGGACCCTGCACCCCTGATACCAGGACTTGTTGCTCCCCAGCACTGCCCAGGACAGATAAAGGTGCTGGGGTGAGGAGCAACAGGGTGAAGTTTAAAAACCCCGCGTAACAATAGTCTGAATCTGTGCAGTCAGTTGACGGTGCTCGTTGGTGCAGGCAGGGCAGCAGTGACACGTAGCCAACGCACACGCCTGGCGTCAGCAGACACGAGCGTACTCCCCGGGAGAAAGCAGGAGTGCTCACCCCCTTCACAGACGAGGAAACGGGTACGCCCGAGACCTTGGTGTCCCAGATCAGGCCCCATTTCTGTCCCAGTGGGCCCCATGCCCACCCGCAGGCTCCTCCTGCCTCGTGCCCCTGGCGGCTGCCAAGCGACCGGGGCTGCTGCTGGAAGCGCTGGCCCCAGCGAGGCGCGGGCAGGGAGGAGGGAGGGTGAGGGACCCTGATGTCTGTGCTGGGTTGGCAAATACAACTGAGCATCACGTACGGTGGGTCTGCTGTGATGTGCAGTGGCTTAAGCAACAGCACAAGAGGAACCGGCCTCAAGTTGCCCCAGCCAGGGGAGGTTGAGGTTGGAGCTGAGGAACAATTTCTTGGGCACTGCCAAGGGTTGCCCAGGCGTGTCCCAGGCTGCCCAGGGCAGGGGTGGAGTCCCCCTGATCCCTGGAGGGGTTTCCAAGCCGTGGAGATGTGGTGCTGAGGGACACGGGGCAGTGGTGCCCTGGCAGGGCTGGGGGAATGGGTGGACTTGATGATCTTAAAGGTCTCTTCCCACCAAAATGGGTCTATGATTCTATGGTTCTATGACTGTCTTTTGTTGCAGGGATGTTTGGGGACCATCGTGACCAGGCTGTGAGGGGCCAGGGTGGTCCCGCTGGACTGAGGGCGGGGGGCGAAGGGGTTGTTTCTCGGGGGCACAGAGGCAGCCGTGCCCCATCCTCAGGCGGAGCTCCCACTCAGCCACCCTCTGACTGTGGCTGGAGCAGGTCCAGGCTTCGGCCATCCTGCCTGTGCAAGTCCTGGATCCCCAAATGCCTAAAACACCATTAGTGGGGTTTGCATTGCAGACGGAGAAATGGAGATCATGTGACAAAATTAATTGCAATAACCGGCAGCGACACAAATGTTAGAAAGCGCCCAGCAGGCGCTGCCAGGCTGGGGAATGTGTCTGCGGCGTCACTTGGACCCGGCGCGTGGGGCTCTGGGGGCTGCCTCGTGGAACCAGCCCCGGAGCTGCTGCCCCCGCCCTGTCCGGGAAAAGCTGTTCCTTATTTATAGGATGAGCAGCCCCAACCCGCAAGGTGCAGAGCCGCTGGTGCTGTCAATGGATCGAGGGCTCGCTGCGTCTTGCATGGGGTAAAAATGGGCTCAATCCCAATCGCTGGGGTATGACCTATCGAGAGGAGCCGAACGCACCGTTCTGTGCGCGAGAGGCTTGATATCGGCAGGGCCTGGCCTTGTATCAGTGGCCATCGATACCGCTGGGTGCGACTGATTGTTCGCTGACTGGAATTCGGGGATGCTAGAGAGGCGTTGTTAAAAGAGCAGCAAGCTCCTCCTCTGGTGCAAGTTCTTTTTTTGGTCTGTTGCTACAGCAACTCTCTGCTAAGAACAAAGATGACAGCGAGATATTAAATTTTGCAGCAACTCAATTGACTCTTGATTCGCCTTCTTTTCTGCCTTCAGTAACTGAATCCTACTGCACTAATTGCGTTAGATTTCAGATAGAGATCATGCCTTCCTGTGACAAGAATTCCTGCGTTGCCTCTTCCTCCTTCCCCTTAGAAACCAATTAAATCAAATTAACTTACTCAAATCCAGTGGGCGACTATGAACACTGGATTTCTTGGCTTTGCTGCTTTTGCATGTGGACGTCACGTATTTTAAGGCGCAGCTCATCTTCTGTACCAAGATCCCCAAAGCCTTAATATTCTTTAAGAAGAAACAAACAGTTCTTGGCAAGTTGGGTTTTGGCAAAGTTCAGTTTATGCCAATGGCACAGATCAGAAATGGATAATCGAAATGACTAACGGAGGAGGTCATCTGAGTTGATGAATGTGAGCGCTGCTTTTAGAGCCATCCTGCATTTCAGCTCCTTTCTCCGCCCCACAGTCTGTATCTCGTGCAGGGCAGGGTGAGGGAAGGACGTGGAATCTGTATCTCTGGGTTCGCTTTGGCACAAGCAGAACCACCCCAGATGGTAGAGCACCCAGGGCAGGGGAGGAGTCCCCCTGATCCCTGGAGGGGTTTCCAAGCCGTGGAGATGTGGTGCTGAGGGACACGGGGCAGTGGCGCCCTGGGTGTGCTGGGGCAATGGGTGGACTTGACGAGCTTAAAGGTCTAGGAGCTGCTCCTCCTGGAGCACAGGGTGGAGACTCCTTGCCATGGGGATGGGGATAACGCGGAGAAATGGAGACAGAGAGGAGCAATGGCATACGAGGGCTGTCACACAAATAATTACACATTGAGCTTTTAATTAGTGGGAGTGTAAATAACAGCATAGCTCGGGCAGCTTTGGCTTCAGCATGGCATGTGCAGGATGGACTGGGCTCAGCAGAGCTCTGGGGCACTCTGGCTTTGGTGCAAGATTAAATCGAAGGAAGTGGAGCAACAGGATGAAGCGGAACCGAGGTTCCTGCCACTTTTCCCTGACAGCTGTTGTGCAAAAACGCTTGCTTGTGGGCTTAAGTAGTGCAGGGCAAGGGACTCCAACCTGCCCTGTGGACAGGGCTGAAGCAGCTCCTTGCATTTCTAACACACGCCTTGGATGTTAATGTGGCAATGACAGCGTCGTGCAGGCGATGTCCCTCCTAAAGAGCCCGGGACAACAGACCCTCCCACCTTGTGCAGGGACAACTGCCCGTGTTCCGCTCTGAGAGGGAGGAGGTGGGGTCAGTTTGGAGGCTCCTGTGCTGAACAAGTGTGTTCAAGCCGCCTTCCTCTGCCACCTGACCCCCTGCACTGGGTGACACTGGTGCGGGTGCTGGGTGCTGTCAGACCGGGTGCTGGGTGCTGTCGGAGCGGGTGCTGGGTGACATTGGAGCGGGTGCTGGGTGACATCAGACCGGGTGCTGGGTGCTGTTGGAGCGGACGCTGGGTGACATTGGAGCGGGTGCCGGGTGCTGTCGGAGCGGGTGCTGGGTGCCCTCTCCCTGAGGCTGTGGCAGATCTGCACATCGCAGCAGAGCACGGAAGGTGCAGCTTCGACCGCAGGGTCTTGGTAATCTCCCTGAGGCACCGAGAGGCAGCAGATCTTCAGCAGGAAGCTGTTACCAAGAGACCTTTCACAACGGCTTGAGCAACGTGCAGCGCAGCTTCGGCCTTGCAAATTCTGAGTAGACTGTGACTCAAAAGCCTTTTAGGGGAGAATTATAGCTACTGGGGAGAACTGCTGTTGCCAAGCTGTTTATCACAATACCTCGCGCTTTTAGTCACAAGTAAATATTCCCGTTTCTTACAGTGACTTGAGTTATTGACCAGCATAATGCTCAATTCTGCCATTCCTACAAAGGCTTGAAAACGGCAACAGTGAAAAAGACAGGTATCCAGATGGGCTGATATTTTTAGAGCGCTCTTTTTCTTCTCTGCATATTAAAGCCTTCAAGGATAGTGCACTCGCGTTTTTTTGAAGATATCCTTCTACTTACGACTGAACTGTTGGAAGCCCAAGTGAAATAAAAGTAAAAAGCAAACTCTGGGATGCCTCACCTGAAAGGGAATACGTTGGCTGGCAGATTACAGCCTCCTACGCGAGCTGTTTGGGAGGCCAAGAAACCCTCCTCGCTAAGAGCTCCCAGCAAAAATAAGCTCGTTACCCAGGGACATTACTGAAGGCAAACCACAAATAACCCGGAGAATAGATGGTGGAAGCTGCGTGGAGTAAACCTGCCGCACCAAGGCTTGTCTGATACTGGCCACAGCACAGCGCTTTTCCAAAAGATTCCCGATGCTGCCGTGTTGGCTCAAATGGAGAAAGTCTTAAAGCCTTGCAGGCTCCCTGAGCCTTCACACGGCAAAGCCAAGGCAACGGACATCGAGATGTGCTGTGGATCTGGTTATTCTGGGTGCCAGGGCAGGGTGCATCGGTATCGCTACGTCAGCACCGAGTTACGATGGCACTGCGCTGCACACAGATGAAAAAGGGCACACAGGGAGAACGACTTCTCTTCCTTGCTCCTATGACAAGATACCAGCACTCCGCTGGCAGGAAAGAGTAGGTGAGGTTCAAAAAAATAAGGGTGATGTAGAGTAGCGCAAACAGCTCCCGTACTACCTGTCTCCCACCAGTTCATTCTTACACTGGGAGATGTGTTTTGCAGCATCTCAGCTCTGCCAGTGCCCTGCAACACCCGCAGCACAGACGAGCCGTCGGGGCTGGATTCTGGTTCCCTAGTTCATGTTTGCAGACTTTATTCCAGACGATCCCACTGAGGCTGAGCGCTCTCCCCCGTGAGCAATCTCGCCCAGTCTGGCTGCTCTCAGCAGTTTGCTGCAGGTCACAGGAGCCCGAGCAAGAGCCCACATCTCCTGGCAACTCCTGGAGGCTCACCAAGGGCCTAGGGCAGCCCCCCACGAGGCTGCAAAGGGTCCTGCAACACATCAAAGGTAAAAAAGTTGTCCCCCTTCCCGACTCCAACGAAGCCACCTATGGCAGAGGGAATTCCGCCTTGGGAAGATCTCGGGAAGCAGAGGGACCAAGGAAGATCTGGGGTTGTGCAGCAGGAGCTGCCTCGCCCAGGGGTGGGTGACTGGGGGCGATGCTGCAGCTGTTAACGCTGGCATCAAGTCGCGAAGGGTTTTAACCAGTCGCTCGATGTCTGCATCAGCTGAGGCCTGGCACGTCCACCCGGGCTGCCTCCTGCCTTCCCCTCCAAAGCCTCCCTCCTGCGAGAGCCGCTCGGCGCGGAGGCTCTGCCCTGCTAACGGCCGCAGTATCTCTCCGGCAGCAGCATTTGCACGCTCCTGGCAGGCAGCTGGGCGTGTGTGCAGCGTATCATGAAACACTTGCAGGCTGGAGCTGGAAACAAAGAGTGCAAGGCAGCTTCTGCCTCAAGAATTTTCCTTAAATTAGGAATTGCTTTAAGCAAACATTACCTCTGCTTCCTGAGCACACACAAGGCTACTGCCCTGGAAATAATCTGCATTAGCCTTACTGGAGTGACCACGTTGCCATAGTTACTGTTGGTTTCTCTATACCTCGGGCCTGAAGTATTTACTAGGGCTAAATACCGTCCCGTTCTTCGCTTAAACATTCTGCGCTGAAAGTGTCACAAAGTGAATTAGAACGTAATCCTGCCTGGAAAAGCTGGTTTAGGTAGAAATTCCACAAATGGTCTTAGACGTTGATATTTATTAAAGATGATTACTTCGTGATTGGATTAGTTTTCTTCAGCTATCGCTGCTTCTTTATTTTTAGCGATATCCGGACAGCAGAAAATCCTGACGCTCTTATGTAATTTCATGACGGTTTGTTTTTTCCCTTTCACCACCGTACTGCCGGCTGTTCTGATAAAAGACGTTTAACATCC
>WEIS01068032.1:0-26432 GCA_013389965.1 Todus mexicanus | reverse complement strand
GCTGCGGCAGCGCCGGGGGAGCCAGACCCGCACCGCGGGGCCGCTGCGGGGCCAGGCGGGGGCTGCAGCCCCGCGGGGTGCGGGGATGGTGCGGGGATGGTGCAGGGATGGTGCGGGGTCGGTGCGGGGCTGCAGCGGCTCCCCCCGGTCCCTCCTGCCCCGCAGAGCTCGGGAGGAGCCGGTGCAATCCCCGAGGCCTCCCCGGCTGAGGCTCCCGGCTCCTGCGGGTCCTTATGTAAGGGAACTTCTCTCCGGGTCCTTACGCAAGCCCCGGCGGTGCGGGAGGGGGCTGGGGAGCAGCCCCGGCCCCGCGTTGTGGCTGGGATGAAGGGCCGGGTGTGTTGGGAGCGCTGGGCGAGCACCAGACCCCAGGCTCCGCGCTCAGGGTGCGGGCACCGGGAGGGTGGTACCCGCTGGAGCATCCCGAGTGCCGCAGCCTGGCGAGGGGCTGGGGGTGCCCAGTGTGCGGCCAGGCAGCGAGAATCTCCCGCTGTCGCCGTCGCTCCAGGGTGCTCGGTGTCGGCAGCGAACTGTAGGGTTTGGATAACTTCGGTTTGTAAATCTACCCGGCATTGCAGCAATCGCCGATCCTTCCAGCCGCTGGCGATTCCTGTTCCCGCTTCCAGCCCGAGGACCCTCATCTGCTTACCCAGCGCCCGTGCCTTGCCGCCCCCTTCCAGTCCCCCCGCTATTATATAAAGCTGGCGCCGATCCCCTGGGCTCCGCGTCCTCTCGCGCTCACCATCCCGCTGCGCTCCAGCCTCTGGTTAAGGCAGAGTTAATTAAACCTACGAGGCAGCTTTGCCGCAAGTTAAGTCGTGAACGTGCAAGCCGAGCAGCTTCCCTCTCGTCTCCGGAGGTCACCCGGCGTGTTGGGTCTTGAGCGCGGCCGGGCGACGGTGTCTGCGCCGCACACGCGGCCTTGGGAAGCGGCTCCTGGTGCCAGATGGAGGGGCTGGGGCGAGGGGCTGGCTGTTGATTCCGCGCCATTGTTTACTTTCTGGCTTTTCAATCTTTTGTAGTTGTCTTTGAAGAGTGACGTAACAGTCACAACACGCTCCGCGCACTGCCAATTACCTTCCTGCTCGGGTGTAATTTGGGCAAATTGATGTTATTGCACCCCGCAGTTAAGCAGATGAAATATTCCTTTAGCCCGTGGTATTGTTCTGTTTCACGGGGGGGGATTTGGCTGTTCTCACGCAGACCCGCGGCGCTCTTGAAGGTGTCCTGGGCCGGCTGGTTCCTGCTGCTCAGATGCTGGGGGCTGCAGTGGGGGAGCTGGAGGCAGGGCTGGGCGCGATCTGTTCCAACGGCTTCGCTGCAGACTCCTGCAGTGCTTTTTCCTTCTCGTTCGTAACTGGAATATTCATTTGCCGTGATCATTCTTGGCCCGACTTCTGTAGCCTCATGGTTTCCATATGTTAGACAGTCCACGCTGGGTTATGTATCGGGGTGTTTTATTGCACCGCAGCCATCACGTTCTGGGCAGCTTAACGCAGGCAGAGTTTGCTGATGGGCTGGTAGTAATTACCTCGGTCCTGTTCTGCGCCTAATTATCCCTCCAGAAACGTCCGTTTCGTGGTTTAGGGTGCTTGGTGTGTGTTTGCAGCCGAATAAAGGTTAATTTGGACGCGGTCGGGGTTTAACTGCACCTGGAGCTGGGGCGCCGAGGGAAGAGTCGGAGCCAAGGTCCGCGTGTGCCGCCCGCCCGCTGCCTTCGCGGCGGCGGCAGCTCCGTCCCCGGGATGTGTCGGGTCGGTCGCAGGACCAGCGCGGTCTCGGGGTGACCTTGGTGAGGTGAAGGGGCACTGGGGTCATGGCTCCATCCCAACAACGGTCCATCCGCTTGCGGACCACAGCCGCTCCGTCCTCCCCGTGCGGCCAAGCTGCCGGGAGAGGGTGAACACCCGACGCGGAGGAATGGCCGTGGAGGTCTGTGGCAGCCTGGGCTTCGTCAGGAAATGGGGGCACCGGGAGAAAACGTACCTGGGCTGAAGGGTTTGAACAGTCTGGGGCTGGTCGTGACGTTAGTGGGGACCGAGGAGGGCCGGCGGCCAGGGCACTCTGCGCGGGGAATGGGGCTGTTTCTTTGGTTCCTTGTGTACCACGTGTGCAAACACAACAGGTCTGTGTCCCTGGCGTCAGCAGAGCCTGGTGTGGCAGAGGGTTTGTCATCATCTAACCCTTCTCCTGAGGCTGGGACACTGACCGTTAGCGCACGCCGCCGCTTCTGCTCCCCTTCTGCGGGCCTGAGCTCTCCGTGGGTTTCATGTAGGCCACCTTGGTACTCAGATAGCTCGTTTGTTTCCTTCAGGGATCTAGGCGTTATTCTATTCATATCTAAAGACCTGCTACCCTGGCGAGGAAGGATGGATCCCCAAATCTCCGGAGAAAGACTGAAATGGAAAAGAAACAGGGAAGGGGTGGAGCGGTGGCAGGGGGACTAGCAAACGAAGTGCTGGCTCAGAAGAGCTGATGTATGAAGAGGATAAGAGGTGGAAATTGGAAGATGTCATGTCTTGTTGTGGGGGATGGGGTAAAATCTGAACGCAGCACAGTGCTGGGCCCCCTGGCGTGGTCAAGGAAACAGCTCAGAGGAGGGTGGAAAGCCCTGCGTGTGAACTCCCGGGATCACATCGGCACGGGTGGGAGCGAAAGCAAGTCACAGCAGAGGTGTGCTGAAATGCGTTTAAAGGATAGAGAGGATTGGAAGCCCTGCTGGCCGCCGTGATGTGCCAGGCAACCTGGAAGGGGTGAGGCGTCCGTCCGCCAGCGCCTGAGGCTCTCACGAGGCAATAACTGTTTAGCAGCGCCTGGAGTGCAGAAAACCCCGGGTACCCGGGTGTTGCTGGAGGAGCCTGACAGACAACTGGGAATAACGTGGTGGAGAAGAGTGAACCATGTTGCTTAGGCTGATTTTTAGGCAGGTTTTGCTTGGGCTGCTGGGAAGCAGAGCAGAGGTTTGGGGCCGGCGGCACGGGAGCTGAGCCCTGCCCTGCCCTGCTGAGCTTTGGGGCTGTTGCTGTGCTGTGGGGTGTTGCTGTGGTTTGGGGGTGTTGGTGTGCTCTGGGGGTGCTGCTGTGCTCTGGGGGTGCTGCTGTGCTCTGGGGCGTTGCTGTGCTGTGGGGTGCTGCGGTGCTTTNGGGGGTGCTGCTGTGCTTTGGGGTGTTGGTGTGCTCAGGTGGTGCTGCTGTGCTCAGGTGGTGCTGCTGTGCTCTGGGGGTGCTGCTGTGCTTTGGGGTGTTGGTGTGCTCAGGTGGTGCTGCTGTGCTCAGGTGGTGCTGCTGTGCTCTGGGGGTGCTGCTGTGCTCTGGGGGTGTTGGAGCCTCCGTGAAAAAATGGCTGAGTCCCCGCTCTGTGTGGGGCGCATGGTGGGCTGAGCAGAGTTTAACCGGTGAATAATCTCGGTGCACAGGGGTGATTTATCAGCTGTAATGGCTCTGTATCTCCTCTCCCTCCCTGGAGAGCTGCGTCTGCTTTTCTCACGGTGGGAAGGAGTTGTCCTGGAAATGCTTTGAGAAGATAGAGGGGGTGTGTGGGGTGTGCGCCCCGGGCTGGGTGAGCCCGTCTGCTGCACACCCTCTGGCTGGGTGTTGCGGAGAGGGCTGGGGGGCGATAGCTGGGCTCGGTTCGTGGCATTGGTGATGATGGGGGTGCCCGAGGCTTTGGGTGGGTGCTGCCCGTGGCTGCGGCAGGCTGGCTGTCCTCGCAGCGCTCCGCAGCGTTTGCCGCCTGCCCACGCGTGGGGACCTCGCGCTGTGCCCTCTCCGGAGCATCGCCGCCAGGCCCTGGCCGTGGCGTGGCCTCTCCTGCCAGCGCTCCTGCCGTGGCTCCGTCCTCTCCTCCTGCTGCTGCTCTGTGCCCGTCCTCAGCTGTCAGGAGAGGAGGAGCCGGCCCCGGCATTGGCAGCAGGCGCTCGCTTGACCACACCAGAAAGAAAATATGAAGAATGCTTTTTAGGAGGCAGGTTTTTCTTATTTGTCTGTCTTAGGTTTGCAGGCAGCAATGGCTGCGTGAAAAATACAGGTTGGACTTGATGATCTCCATGGTCTTTTCCAACCTTGTTAATTCTGTGATTCTGTGATAAATGCCAATAAAGATCTGGCTCCGTGTTTACAACTGCCACATTAAAGCTGCTTGTGGAACACAGAGCACGGCAGATCCTCAGATGGCCAGAAAGAGAAATAAATGCCTTTTCTTTATTATTACCGCCAAATGCATGATTTGCTGCTCGAATGCAGCAAAAGTCACCCGTTTTAATTACGTGGATGCAACAGTGTGTGGTTCAGCATTGTAAATCTTGCAGAAAAGTGGGCATTGCCTTGATCGGCTGTTTAATTTCATATTGCTTCCTGCAGCTTCTCTTTGACCCTGGCAAGATCCGGGTCAGGGTGCGATGCGTTCGGTTGCTGTTGGCAGGAAGGCTGCGGTGAGTCCTCAGCATCCTCTCCTGCCACGCGGCAGCAGGTGAGGAGCCTCGCCGGCGTGCCCCTGCAGACGGGGCCTTGCGCGGGCGCATCTGGCTGCGCGGGAGGAGTTCCTGCGCTCCCAGCGCTCGTAGCCGCTGTGCGTTGATAACAGAACTGGAGCGTTGATGGGTTTGGCAGATAAAGCCGTGCAAAAGGCCTGCAAACCTGCGGCATGGAAACCCAGCGCCCGTTCTCCCGCTCTCGTAGGAGAGCTGCAGCTTGTGTTAGTTTGTCATTTCTCCTCAGTTTCATTTTACTCGTTCTGTGGCAGTGGCTGCATCCTTTCGCTGGTGTCTATTCGCATTTCCTACCTAGCGCTCTCTTTCTGCTTTGCTCAGAAATCTTGGGGAAATTCCCACACCAGATTATTTTCTGGGATTACGGCTTGCTCCGGAGGGAGCAACTGGAGGAGGCATCGAGGCTCTACCCTGGCAGCCTGTTGAGTAAAATGGTTCTGTGGAAGAGAGAAGAAAGTTCCACCCCTTTGGCTGGGCTGGTGGGAAACTACAAAATGTTTGTGACAGAAACAGAGAGAAAAGCTCCGCTGGCTCAGTTGTCTTGCTTAACAGCAGCGTGGGGAGGTGTGGCTCGAGGGCCAGCTCCTGTGCCCTGGCTTGGCGCTGGCGGCATCGGTGGAGTTGTCTGCGATGGACAGCAGATCCTGGCGCATCTGACCCAGCTTCTGCTGTGGGGCTTCAGAATAACTGCTCAGTGTGGCTCCTCGTTTGGGTGATTCCCATCTGGATTTATTTGTTGTCATCCACCACTCCTCCGCGGTGTTTCCTCGGCGGGTCTGGTAGCGTGGTGCTGGCAGATGGGTTGTACCGGAGACCTCTGCGTGCGGGGCTGGGCGGGCCGTGCTGAGCAGCAGAGGAGTGCGTATGAGCTTCATAATAAAGATTAATTGGCAGTCTCTGATGGAAACAAATCCAGTCTCCCAGAGATGTTTCCTGCAAAGCTCAAGCCCTGAGTGCTTTGGAGGAGCTGGGATGGCTCAGCTGAGTCAGAAGGCTCCTGCACGCGACTGACCATCAGCAGCTCTGTGCAGTTGCTGGTGGGACAGGCCTTCCTAAAATGGCTTCAGCTTCCTCTGCAGTCGGTGGGGAGAGGGAGCCGCCAGCTCACCGTGGCTGGCCAGAAGTGTGTGTACACGTGTGCCTGGGTGCCTTGCTCTGGGTGGGACGCAGCTCTCGGAGGCAGCGCGGTGTGCCTGCCGCGGCAGGACGGGCACGGCGCCGGGCGCTGCCTGCTGGCACTGCCACAGGCAGCAGACGTGGAGTGTGCCAAGGCACCAGGGCTGCGGTTTCTTGTCAAGACATCGCTAAACCCAAGGACTCCCTGGGTGTGTGGCCCCGGTTAGACGGGGGCCTGGAGGCCTGTGTGCTGCCGAGCAGAGCTACTGAGTCACGGACTGCTTTGGGTGGGAAGGGACCTTCAAAGGTCGTTGAGTCCAGGGGAGCAGGGCCATCTGCAACCAGAGCAGGTTGCTCAGAGTCCCCAACAACCTCCCCTGCAATGGGGACAGGGATGGGGCAGCCACCACCTCTCGCGGCAACCTGGGCCAGGCTCTCCCCACCCTCAGCACCAACAAGTTCTCCCTTCTCTCCACTCTCAATCTCCCTCTGTCAGTGCCAACTCATCCCCCCTTGTCCTGTCCCCACAGGCCCTGCTCCAAAGTCTGTCCCCATCTTTCTGCCAGGCCCCTTGAAGCCCTGCAAGGCCCCCAGAAGGTCTGCGCGGAGCCTTCTCCTCTCCAGGCTGAACAAGCCCTGGTGTGTGTGGGGTGACGGTTAAAGGCAGGACAGGTGGTATCACTGAGGTGTTTTCCCTTGAAAGGGGCAGGGCTCAGGGCCCAGCTGAAGCTGTTTAGGCAAACGGAGCAGAGTTGAGGTGCCGCTGGTGGGAGCAGCAGGAGAGTTGCTCTCCTTCTGAAGCGGAGCAGCCGGCACAGAGAGCGGGTGAGGGATGAGCCATGAACCTTTTGCAGGACGTGCTTCAGCCGAGTCCAGGTCCCTGCCTGGTGCTGCCGGGTTGGGCTTCGTCTCCCGGCACCGCGTGTTGTGCGTACGCAGGCTGCGGGCCGTCGGGCCGCGTGAGGAGGGAGGGCAAGCTGAAGCTCTGCGTTAGAGCTCATTGGTGTGTCCTGACCCCCTGAACCGGGCAGAAGTCGCGTTTAGCAGCCGTGCCTCTTAAACCCTTGGGTTCGCAGGGCAGTGTCCATGAGGAGTGGAAGCCAAATAACGGCTGAGGTCTGCAGTTGGGGTATCCCGCCTCTCGGTTCCCTCTGTGTCTGTGTTTGTCTCACGTGTCGGTCGGAGGCAGTGAACAGCGAGGCCACCCCCGTGGTTGGGAAGGGGTCTGGTGCCGCGCAGGAGCTGGGGTCCCACAGTGCTCTGCCGAGAGCGGGTGTCAGGAGGAAGGACGGTGCTTCGGTCCTGGTGTGCCTGGCTGCTTGCTGATAGCTGGCGGGCCTCTGGGTGCAGCAGGCCTTATTTATCCATCTGCCCTTCTTCCTGAGAACAGTAAAAGCCTCTTGCAACTCTTATTCATGGCCTGTAGCTAGTCATGGTTCCAGGTGAGGGGTTTTAAGGGCTGTAGAGTGCAGCACCAGGCGCGCTGCAGGTGCTTAGCCAATATTTATAAACCTCTGCAAGGTGTAATATGTTAAGTTCCGTGTGCACGGCTTCAGTGCCTGTTGGCAGCAGGATTTACTCTCCTCTTCGGTTCCCCACTGGAGATGCTGAGGGGAACGCTCCCTCTCGAGCTTTTAAATTTTCTTGTGGCTGGGTTTGGCTTTGTTTCAGTAGCTGTTTGTCAGGCTACCACCCACGTCAGCACCAGCACTGCCTCCTAAAGTGCATCTACCGACCCCAGAGGGTTTGGTGCTGCTGGCCGGCGGCTGCTGGCGGAGCAGATCGAGCAGGTAGCGCTGGGGGCTGGAGAGGGGCGCAGCCGATGGGCAGTCGCTCTTGGGCAAGGCTGGCGTGGAGTCATCTGCTCTTGCTTACAGCCTGGGTGGCTCTTTAATCCCGAGTGTTGATTTAAACCCAGGAGGCTTTTGCTGAGCTTCCAGGGAACCCTCTGCTTATAGAAAAGGGGAATATTTCCTGCTAATAACCATCGTGCGGCGTGTGCCCCACCTCTGCGTGTTTTATTGGCGTGCATCATAGCAGCGAGGGAGGGAGGACGCGGGAGCGAGTCACCAGCGGGATCCCACACAGCGCCGGTACTAATGGTGCTTTGTACCTGTCACCAGTGACCTCCTTGGAGCTCCCAGTCCTCACCCAGTGCTCCGGCTCCGCGCCTGCGGTTGTTGGACGTGCCTCGAGCTGTTCACGCCTCGTGAACTGTTCTTTGAAAACCTGTCCCGAGATGAGTTCCGTCGCTGTCCCTTTTCTCACCTCCAGCAGGCAGCTGCGGTGGTTTTGGACCAGGCAGCTCTGAGCAGCATGTTGCAATGCACGGTCTCGGGAGAGGAAGAGAAACATGGCAATAAGATGACTGAGGGAGTTTCTGTCGCTGTGGTCGGACTCCCTGGGCTGGGACCCGGTTGGTGTGACGGGGCTGGTGTGGTTCTCACTGCCACGGGGCTGCGGGGCTCTTTAATGACTGCGAGTGGTCAGCAGCTTGGTTTTAGAGCTCAGGTGGAAAATGGCACCATCAACAGCACAGCAGCGCTCACGTGCCGGGCTGGGGAATGTACGGCCTCGCTCCTCATCCCAGTGCTGTCATTACTCATCAAGGAGGAGGCAGCCATTAGGATCCCGTCCACGGCGGGGAGGGAGAGGCTTTAAATCATCCCCTTTGTGCTAAATCATCCTCTTCGTTTTAAATCTTCCCCTTTGCTTTAAAAAGAAAGAGATGTAAAAGGGCGCATGTGGTGGTGTGATTCCAGTGCAGAAATTGGTGCTTCCATCCTGACCTCTTCTAGAATGGGGGTCCCCAGGTTTAGCTCTGTGGGTGCAGCCTCAGAGAGGAGCGACAGCAGCGCCTCTGGTGCGTGTTCGGACGTGTGTGGAGTGGTCGGTCGGTGGGTCTGTACTGATGTGAGTTCCCCAGTTTGGTGAGCTAGGAGGGGCTGAGGGGGATGGGGGAGCTGGAAAGTGGGAGAGAGCTGCAGCTGTGAGATTCGTGTGCTGCTGGGCTGCCTTTAAACACTGCACCTCCCCGAATGACAGAGCTGTTCCTGTTAGCTTCACCCGTGTCCCTTCCTGAGCGCTGGAGCCGGTCTGACGCTCAGGAGGTTCTCCATGAAGACATTCGGCGCTGCAGGCGGTTAGTCTGGGAGCCGGAGCGTTTGGGAGAGCTACGCAGCCTCTGTGTCCAACAGCTTCAGAAAAGAATTCTCCGTAGTGTCTGTCGCTCTTCTTTCCTTCGGAGTTAAAGGACGGCTTTGAGAAAAGTTTATACTTTCCTTATACTGTCCTTTTTCACGTAGGCCTTTGGGAGGAGCAGTCACGTATGTGCAGGGATTGCAGCCGCTCTGATGCATCTTGCTTCCCCAAGCAGCTCGATAAATTATTGCTCTGTCTCGTAGCAGTGGCAGGTGTGCGGGAAAGGTCGGCAATTTTCTGGTAGAGCGACTGCAGTTAAATGGTCTGCAGTGCTTCTGTGTGTCTGGGCCAGACAGGAGAGACGAGAGGACGTTGCTCCTCAGTTGCTCATCCCCGATTTTTCAGCTCGGTCCCTCTGGGGCTCGGTGGCCTGTCTGTAAAACAAGCAGAGGAGAGGGATGCAGCTCTGGGGCGGCTGCTGCTGCTCTGGGGGCTGCAGCTCCCGAAAGCCAGGACTTGATCCGCATGGCTCTTGCTTTGGCCGCCAGCTAGAGAGCAGAGCTCGCTGCAGGGACCAGCTGAGACTCGGTGCTGGTACTTGCTTGTGTTGTGAGAGTAAGATTTAAAAAAACCCCCCCGACTGTACACGAACACATGGAAATGAGCAGAGATGGGGAGGTAGAGGCCTGGCTTTGACTGCTCCGGGGAAAGAGAGCCCAGCGTTCCACTGCCTTTCTCTGGCTGTTGGACCTGCTTCACCTCAGAGGCTCTAGTGAGCATTGAAGGTGTTCTGTGTGGAAAAGGGCTAATTGATGTTTGGGAAGAGCCTAAATGATGTTTCATTCCAGACAGCTTGTGTGTGTTTGGAATTTTAAAGATACAAGCTTTGATCTGATCAGGGGAGAGAAGAAAGTCCAGCTGTCATTTTTACAGCCTTGGCAGTGCGGCGGGATGGGAGCTGCCAGAGGGCTTGAGGATGGGAGTTGTGTTGCTGGACAGGGACAGTCAGGAGGCAAATCCTCGCGCAGACGAGTCGTGTTCGGGAATGTAGCCCTGGAGCAGGAGTGCAGTGAGCAGAGAGCAGGCTGTGGTTCAGGAGAAGATGGAAATAGGGCTGCTGACCTTCCTGCAAACTGCTTCACTGGGAAGTGATCTGCCAAAGCTGTGCGAGAGTATCGGAGCCCACTGTGTTTAGCTGGTCAGCTCGTGAAGGAAGAAATACTGTCTGCGAGATTGTCCTGCTAAGAGAGGGAGCGTGTTTAGCTTTTCCTGAAACTCCCATCTTCTGTTGTTGTTTGCTCTCCAGAGCTGATGAATTACTGCAGATTTGTGCTGGTGTCGCAGCAGGTGACCTGTGGTGGTTGTGGAGTTGTGTCTCTGGTGCCTTGTGAGCCGGGTGGGGGTGCCTGTTCCACGGCCCCTCCGGAGGGATGCTGTGGACCACTTATCAGCAGTGACCTCCGCTGGAAGGAGATCGGGTGTTAGTTGATGAAGATGTTTTGGGCCTTCTAGGAAAACGTTACTGCAGGCAGCTGTTTTCTCCTCTCTGTTATTTGGGAGGATGCGCTAGCTCCTCCAGAGGGTCAGCGTGCCCCAAATGGCTGTCAGGGGGTGGGAAAGTCCTTCTCGGGCCAAAAGAAAGAGCGTTTTAGTTGAAAACAGGGTGCCACTGCGGTCAGGTGTGGTGCGGTGCGTTTGAAGAGAGTTCTTTTGAATGGGTGGGACGCCTCGCGTTGACTTCGGCACGTGGCGCTTTGCGAGATCGGGCAGTGCGCCTTGCACCTTTGGAGGAGCTGCGGTGAATCCCTCGCCTTGCTTTTCATACCCCAGCGACCGACGCCTTCCTGCTCCCACCCTTCCAAAAGGGGCAGTGGTGGGAGGTCTGGGAAAGGCTCCTCCTCTGGAGCATCTCTTCGTGTAGGTGAAAGACCCTCCTGGTTGCCGCGTGGAGCACTTCAGCAGGGGTGGGGTGCATGAGAGGGTGCTGACTGCCGATGGGGAAGTCATTTGCACGCCGCTGCTCAATGGGGTTACGCTCCACCAAGTACAGGCTGGAATAGGGTGATGTGTTTTTACTCTGCAGCGTTGCCTAATGGTTGTTTCCTCTCGGAGACAGGCATATTTTGAAAAGGGCTGAGTACTTTCGCAGTCGATATTATGTACAGTTAAGCATGCTGAGGTCAGCACAACCGAATAGCGTGCTTCGGGGCGGAATGTGATTGCTGGAGAGATCAGAAAACAATTTCTATCCCCGTGTAGAGCATTGCACAATTGGCTGGATGCATTATCGTTTCCCCTGCAGCATCAGAGCGACGCTCGGAGAGAGGCCGCTGGATTAAGTAACGCTGGCATTTCTGTAAATACCCGTGTAATAGTTTCAAAATGTTTAAGAGTATTAATGATTTTCCTTTCCCGGCGCTTCCGAGAGGCAGGCAGGAGCGGTCTGCCCGTATGGCTGGCGGGGTGACGCAGAGGCACGGAGACCCAGGCAAGAGGGGGTGTAGGTAGCAGTAGAAGCACAAGTTAGGTCCTGGAGCTCCGCATCTTCCACGAGGGCCCAAAGCTGCCTGTGCCCCAGCCGTTTGCTTTGGTTGGACGAGTCTTCTGCTGCCGCAGCAGCTGGGTGGTGCCTGTGCTGCGTGGTTCTCCTCTCGCCGCCCGATTGCAGCTTGGCTGCTCGGTGAGGTCTGAAAGAACGTCCGATGGGCTGATCTGTGGCGATAAGTCGCTCCGAGGTCCCTGGCTGCCTCTTGCCTGTTTGCTCCTCTCAACTGCTGCTTCCTGTTTTCGAGTGAGGTTGTTGGCTCCTCGGGCAGGACCAAGCGTTCCTGTGTCCTGAAAATGCACAGAAATAGGTGAGCCTTCACCACCGTGGTGCAAGGGACGCGCACCTTCACCTTTTGCAGACGTACTGCGGCTCCAGGAGCGAGCAAGCTGCAGTCTGAGGTTACATCTGCCATGGGTAGGGAAAGTGGGAGTTATTTAGATGTTGTATAGAAATCCGGATCTCTTGAGTCAGCCAGCTGTACTCTGGTGGAAACCAGTTTGCTTCACACCGTAGGGGAGCTGAACTGTGTTTTGTGGCTGGGGCTGGGCGCGTGTGCATCAGCCAGAGAGAGGTGGAGGAGATGGACCTTTGGTGCAGGTCGCTGTGCAGTGAAGGTGCGAAGGTCTGTGTGGGATCAGCGTCGCACCCAGAGGAGACTAAGGCTGACGTCCCCGTTGGAGCTTCTTGAGAGAACGGTAACAGCCAGACGCTGAAATCTGCAAGATGAACCTTTTGCTTGGCCAGGTTCTCCTTTAACCGTTCTTCACGTTACCCTAAATACACTGAATGTCCTGTAGGCGCCTCTGTGTTACCCTGCTCTTTTTAACCGCTGAAGTGAACGGGACTCCTCCTGCTGTAATAAATGACGCTGGATCTCCGTTGAAATCGTGTCTTTGAGGTAGTTCAGGAAGAACCTGAGGAGGTGTGTCAAAACCCAAACAAAAGTAAATAGGAGCGCTGAACCAGTTTTGAGTTGGAGTGTCTCGAGTGGGTTGGGAAGCAGGCTCTCAGCAGCAGGTTCTTCCAGAGCACTTTGTGTTGCTTTTAACATCCTTGCTTGGCGGAGTTCTGAGTGATTCACGTTTTTAAAAGCAGATTTTCCTGCGCAGTGCTTCTGTGCTCTTGACCTACTCTTGCTGAAATCCCTGAAGAAACAATAAGCAAACATACTGTAAGTGAAAATGTCATATTATAAACCCCTGAAAGTGAAACCATAACAAAAGGAGTACTTGTGTACTCCTTGTTCTTGGAGGACGGCAGTTTGAGATACGCGAAACAGATCGTTGTTATTCCAGCGGTGGTAAGAGGTCAGCTCAAAACTAAGGCTGAGTGGGAGGAAGAGGAAAAAAGAAAAGCCCATTGTTTGCCTCTCCCCCTGATCGCACGGCCTGTTCTGGTACGTCCCGTGGATTGTGCTGCTGATGTAGTCGCCTGCTGCCTTACACATGCTTCTAGAACGTGGTGAGAAGACACCCGTGTCAAGTGGGAGAGGAACGCGGAGCAGATGGCGAACCTCTCCTGAGGCATCGGGCGGAGGGAGGTAATTTTGCAGGTTACAAAACCAGAGAATAACTTCTTGAGAATTCAGCTTCCATTGGGGATTTTAAAAAAATAAATATCGAAGAACCTTTCTTGGGAAATGCTTCAGCCTGGTAGATAGATACGAGTGTTTGTTTGGCGTTTTCCATTGCCAGCCCCAAACGTGCTCCCAGTCGCCTCACAAGACTCGTGGCAAATGTCCTCCTTTGCTCCAGAACAGCCGTAACGTGTCCAGCCAGCCGAGCATCTTGCTGCACCCAAAGGCAGCGTACCCCTGGGTGCCACAGCTCTGTGGGAGCGTGGGGAGCAGTGGCCGTGCTGGGCTAGCTCCTTGGTGTTGGAGGGTGTGACAGGGACCCAGGTCTGCACTGCTGACTCCTGTGCCAGGCTCGAGAGCAGGCTGGCGCTGCGGCTTTGAGCGGCGAGGCTTCTTCACACCGAAGCTGCTTCACCTGCAGAATGGGGTCAATGGTGTCGTCTGCCTTGGAGTGGGCGACACCTGAGCGATTTCGTAAGGAGGGATGGTGTTTTCAGGGTTCCAGGCAGCGCAGTAAAGATGAGGCACACCAGGAGAACTGGTTCTTTGGTTTGGATGTGGTGAAATGGGACCCTTGTTTATCAACCCTGGTTGCAGAGGCAATCCAGCCGCTCTGGCAGCTTGCACAAGACTGCGGCGATAGGCTCCGCGAGAGAGCGGCGGCTGGTCATGGGAGCAGTCACAGTTCTTCTCCTCAGGAGTTCTGCGGCTGTGCGCGAGAGCTGAGCGGGAACCCCGGCCACCCTGTTGGTTCCCAGTGTGCGTAGTCTCGCCAGCGTGCCAGGAATTTATGCGGAGGCTGGTCACGTTGTCACTGGTGAGTGTTTGCTGCAGTGTCCTTGTCCATGGTGTACCTCACAATGACAGTACCAAAGGCATCTGTGGCCACCAAGCAAACTGCTGAGCCTGCAGAAACCCAGGGTGCCAACACACCTTTGGAAGAAAGAAAATCGTCTTCAGTGAGCTCTTCCTTAGCTTTGTTTTGGTGGTCTTTACCAGACTGTTTGTGCCCAGAGCTTGCCGGAAAGAGCTCCTTGTCCCCAGCAGCATCTTTGCGTGAAGACTCTCAAGTTTCCCAGTAGCTTAACTGTTCCTTGTGAGCCTGGCATCCAGGTGGCTTGCTGGGATGGAGGGACAGCTGGCCTTTAACGTTCTGAATTACCAAGGTGTTTGCTGCCGCTCCGCTTGCAGCTTGAACGGGCACCAGGCATCTGGGAGGTGGAAGAGGCTCTGCTTTCCCCTGGAATCACCCTGAGCTGCTGGGTTTTCCCATTCTCCTGGGTGGCATCATTAGGCTGGTCTCAGGATGAAACCATGTGTACCTTTGGTAGCTCTTCCATGGGTCCCCTCTGCTTCCGTCCCTCTGGTAACACCCGTTCCATGCTGCGCGCTGTGGGAGCTCTGTGATCTTTAATTGCTGTTTGTCATCGTGGCAATTGCTTGTTCTAAAACCAATTACAACCTGACAAAACTGATCTGCCTTATTTACAAACACGTCCATCTGGTTGTGGACTGCTGGATACCGCTGCCAGGATGACACGAGGCCTTTATTGCTGCTGCTGAGTTACCGAAGGGCTCCCGCGCTGGCATTGCCTGGAGCCTCGCGATGACTTTGCTGCACGCGTGTTCCTCCTCGGGCAGAGGGAATTGGTGTTTAGAGTAATAAATCCCTTGTAAACTGAGTAGAGATAAGACATCAGAGCCCTGTACCTCGGCATCGGCCGGCGCGGGTTGAGTGGGAACCTGGAGCCTTTGGAAGGGCCCCAGTAGATGCCTCTCTGGGGTGTGTTCTGTGCCTTCTGGCCACCGCAGCACCAGGGGAACCAGGGCTGCTGGCCGCCGGGGAGAGAGCGCGGCTCGTTCCTCATCTTCCAGAAACTGGTCCGATAACTGAGGTGGGACTCCTTGGAGCTTCCCCCTTGGAAGCCGCAGTCTCCCGATGGGTTTTGTGTAGCAAATAGGCAAGAGAAAGCAGGCAGGCGTCTGTGGTGTGAGACTCCAATTCCCGAGTGTTCCTAGAACTCAGCTTTGAAACGGCTCAAAAAAGGAGGAGAATGGTGTCAGGACACTGGAACTTAAAAGCCATCACAACTGGTAGCCAAAACTGTGTCAGACTATTCTCGTTGTTCTATGAATGTTCGGTTGCAGCTTAAAAAAGATCCGAGACGTTGAACTGCTGGCCCGAGGGTGAAATCAGGGCTGACTCACAAGGCTGAATATAGTGAATTTTAGAAGCGTTCTCTAAGAGCCTCTATTCCTTGTTTACTACGTGTGTTACCCACAAAGGATACAAAAGGAGACGTGCGTCTGTAAACAAATACAGCGTGAGGGAAACAGGGAAGAGCTGCTCCCTAAATTAAGTAATTGAAATTAACATGACTAGGTTTCGCTGTGTAACTGGAGGTGAGTGAATTAGTCATTGTGAATGATATGTATGTTAAGTCTAGGCCTATTTTTGCTTGCAATTTATCTAAGAAATGAACTTTAGCTTTTATATTTATGAATAATCGCTCAGTTGTTGCTGGCTGAATGGCTGAAAATCCACGAATCAGTATGAACTGGCAGTACAGAACACCACGATCTGCATATGAAAACCTCTGCTTTCAGGAATCGAAGTTGTTTTTTTCTTTGGTTCCCCGTTCCCATAGTAACTGAACATTTTCTGTAATGGTGAACTAGTCTGGCAGTGCGAGTGTGAGAGAGGACACTCGAGGTTGCCTCCAGGGCTGAGGTGATGGACCAGGCTGTAGGCATCCCTTGGCGTGAGCTGGGCCGGTCGGGTGTGGGGAGTCCGAGCAGGTGTTGGTAGCGCTGCAGTGGTTGAACCCAAATCCTCATCGAGTGCTGGTAGCCGCGGCTGTCAGTGCAAGAGAATAACCTCCAGCTGTCCGGCCAGTCAAAGGTCTGTTTGAGGAACACATTTCTGCCACGCTTTTGTGGCAGAAATGCCCTGTAACGTGGCTGAGGCCAGGCAGTGGCACCTGCGGGGCCGGTGCCTCGGCAATCACAGCCCCTGGTGCCACCAGCTCCTCTCCGGGCGTGGTGGTCCTGGCACAGCGCCGCTGGTCCTTCGGCGTTGTGTCAGCGGGGGCTTCTGGCGTGGCGCTGCCAGAAACGGGTGGCTGCTGCCGTGGGAGAGCTGGTGCTTGTGTGATAGCCTGTGGTTTCCCCGTCGTTCTCCAGCGGTGCCTGTTTCCTGTTGCCGGCGGGACTGGAGCAGATTGTTGATTAGAAATTTTCTGAAATTCATTAGAGACAAATGGCAGCCCTTTGATTTCTCCCCTTTCTCCCCCTTTTTAACAGGCTGTAGTTTATTGCTGAAAAACGCGGGTGTGATACTCCATGGGGAAAAATGTGTTTTTTGACAAAGTGATTAATGTAAATACACATAATTTCCAGTTCAGAGTGACAGTTTGCTGGTGATCTGTCGGCAGGGGTGTGTTCTGCAGTCCCCCGGCCTGTCGTTGGGTCCTTCATCAATCACACCGGGAGGCAGCGCTGAGGACGGTGGACAGCTAGAAGCAGGAGGAGGAAACGCGGAGGGAAAGCGGAACAGCAACGCGAAAGGAGAACTCGCATCATCTCTTGTGACATGAGCTTTCAGGCTGCATCAGCGCTAAGCTCTCCCGGCCGTGGCAGCTGTAAAATAGCGCTGTGTTTTCTGTTCCTCCTCCCCTCAGAGGCTCAGCGTGCCGAGAGCGGCCGTGTCCCGCGGGCAGGGCAGGTGCTGCCGTGAGGGGCAGTGAAGGTGCCGGCCGCCGGCCTGGTTCTCGCTGGCTGAGCAGGACACGTTGGCTTGGCCATAGCTCTGCCAGCGAGGCTCTGCTGCTCTGTCTCCTCTTAGAGCTGGCCAGGAACGGAGAGATGCTCAGGGGGAGACTGAGACTGTGCATCGGTATTAGCGTGTGGGGGGTGGTTTTGTTCACCGGTGTTACATCCAACTAGGCAATCCTGCTTCCATCGTGATGATCTTGTCATTCCGGTGTAGTTAAAGCTCGCTGTAGTACAGCTGTTCCTCATCCAGCAGCTAATAAAATATCCTAGCTGGAGGCAGCTTAGTAGACATCAGTTATCTGTACAGGGATCCGGTGGCAGTTTTTAGTTGGGAGAGGGAGAAATGAACCAGTTAACATTTACACCAACATTGTAAAGATAAATGCCGTGTATTTAAAAAAAAAGTTGATTTGCTTCTAATTATTAATGAAATCTATGCCTAAATGTGCTTCAGTGTCTGCACATTTCTTAGTTCTGGAGAATAAACCAGGGCTGGACAACTTCCCTACCTTGTTTTATTCAGTTTCAGTCTTGGTTTGAGTCAAAGGCTCCTAAATTAAAGGGAGATTTTTCATTGAATTCAGGATTTTGGAATTAATCCCTAACAGTCCTGCAACATTCATATTTCCCTGAAATAATGTCAGTCTATATACGTAGCCTTCCTCCGCTTCCCTGAAATGATAGTGGTTTTATTCATAGGTAAAATTTAAAAAACTTCCAGTGGAAGTTTAAATCTCAATTTTGATCTTAAAACGGCTTTGCCAGTGTTTGTTAGAAAACCAAGATTGTTTGTGAGGGTCTCAGATGTTTTCTTTCCTGCTCTCTGCCTGCCCTGGCTGGTCTGTCCTTAGCCTGCTGCCTTCCTCGGCTTCAATAGATTTTATTTATTAGCTCCCCGAAGGCCACGCCGTGGGGTTGCTCCCAACGAGGGACAAGCACGAAGCCATCGAAACGATGTTGGCCTTGAGAGAGAAGCGGGGCTGCTGCTCTGCGCGCTCAGACGAACGGGGCGCCCGCCGCGGCTCCTTCCGAGAGGCAGCTCTGGGGAGGAGTTCCGTGTTTGTTGTGCTCAAGTGTTCCTCGATGTGTTCTTTTTGTGCTCGTAACTTATTTTTGCGTGTTCGTAGGGATGGTTTTGTGGCCTGCGTGTCCTGGGGGAGTGGGGACCGGGAGCCCTGAGGTCCCCCCTCCACCAGGCTGGAGAGTGCCTTGAGCGGCCCCAACTCTGTGGGGGTTCAGAGGGACCCTCCTCCCCTCAGACCGACACTTTATCCATCGGCTGATTGCGCTGGGTATTATTCTCCCCAAAACCGTGTCGCATCTGTACCTTTCCTCTTCCCGGCAGCACAGAGACCTTTGGCAGATGCTCGTCTGATCTGTTGATAGCAGCCTGCGGTGATGGGAGCTCTGACATCCTCCCTGGTTAGCCTGGGAGCTGTTCCTCATCAACCTGCTTTCTCCTGGTATTTAAACTAAGTATGTTATTGGGAAAAGAAACTGACTCGTTTGTGTGTTTCTCTCCTGCTTGTGAAGAGAAATCGATGGGCCACCCTCCCACAAAGACTCCTCCTGCAGGCGAAGACTATTTCCATGTCTTCCCTCGCTGCTGGTTTTCCCCAGGCTGAGCAAAACTTCTCTCCTGAAAGGCAGCCGTGACTCTGGGGCTGTGTTTCCACCACACTTTACCTCTCCCAGTTAGGTCCACGATGGATCCAGGCTGGGCCGGCTTTAAGACCCCTGTAAATCAGATCGACGTCTGTAGCGCCACGGGCTAAGCCGAGGAGACAGCCTTTGTGAAGGCGGGGAGTTGCCTGGGCTAAAGCGTTATTACTTTGCTTAGCAGAGAATTCAGAAGGTGGCATAAATCTCCTTTTGTACCCATTATGGCCCGGTGAATGAGAGAAGGAAATGTGAATTGCTTTTTCTGGAGCTGATGGGTAGGTTTCAGTGTGATGGATGACGGGTGACGCTTTCACAACCCATCATTCATGGAGGAGCACAAACGGGAAGGCGGCGGTGCCTCGGCTCGTCAGCGTGTGCATTTATCACGTTGTTTAAGGCAGCCTCATTAGCTGTGTCGGCTGTTGTGCTCTGTGTGCTGTGGTGGCTTGGCCCCAGCAACGGGAAATTACGTTATAAAGAAAACCTATCAACTCTTAGACCAAGCCTGAGCTTGAGGAGAAGGGGCAGCGTGGGGAGGCAGCAAGACTAAGGAGAAAATCGCTTCAGAAAATCCGTGACACTTTTCTTGCGGTCCAGTTGTGTCCTAGGTAAAGAAAGCAATCAGTGTGGCAGTCCTCCACCCGAAGCACTGCACTGATGCTTTCAGGGAGTTGGCTGTGCGTTGGTGAGACCGGAGGGTTGTGCGGCCGCTCTGAGGAACTTTGACAGCTGGAAAAGGTGGGCAAGAAGGTTCCTCGGAGAAGGGGCTGCGGTGTCCTGCTGGCTGCTCTGGTTCTGCACCTACCGGCTTGGGTGGCTCTCGGCAGCTTCTGGGCTGCTTCGCCATTCCAGGTCACAATGGTGTTAGTAAGTAGCTGTGAAATGCTTTAATGCAGCTTGGAGAAGAACTCAGGGTGGTTAAAAAAACAAATGCTAAACCAATCCGTCCACCAAGGCTATCTTTCGAGGTATTAAACCCAGCAGCATGAAATCCCCGAGTAAACACGCTGTAAGCCACCAAATTGGTTAAGGAGGTGTGTGGGACTCTAGGTGGATCTCTCCGTGTAGCAGCAAGCTGTGTTTGTGCCTGCGCTGACAATCAGTTGTTCTTTCCTGAAGAAAATAACTACGGATTACAAAGTAGAGCATGCTGAGATTGATCCCCTGCTTGCAGGTTTGAAGGGGCATTGAAATGGTGAGTGCGCGGCAGGCTGCTCGATCCAGCCCGAGCTCACGGCCCTGCCGTCCTGTAGCAGAAGGTGTGTTTTCAGGGGAGGATTTTGAAGTTGGTGAGTGGAAGCTCCAGGCAGCTTCTGACACCTCAGGCGTAGGGAGGTGTTGGATTTTAGGGTTTGGGTGTTGTGGGGGAAGCGCCTGGGGGAGGGAAGTGCTGACAGACCTGCCTGGGCCAGAGGCAGAAACAGGAGAACGTGGAGTGTCGTCTGAGAGTGTTTGGGCCTCTAATAAATTCAGTAATTACTGTCTGATTTAAAAACCCTCACAGACAAAATTGGATATCTTTTTTCCCCATCCCTCTTCTTGCTAAATTGACTGCACCGTGTTTGTAATTCTCTTTGACAAGGAGATGTGAATAGACAGTGCCGATGTGAGGGTTGTGTTTGTGTGGCTTGGATAATTTTGTGTGTCTTGTTTTTCAGAAGGTGTGGAAATAACCCTTTCAGGTTCGTTATACCCTTAGATGTCAAACTTATTTAAAAGTGCACTAATAAAATAGTGGTGGGCTGGACTCCAGCTGGATTTAAAATGCTTCACATAATTCACTAATGTCTTTTCCACTATGATGCCAAAATGTCTGTCGTGACTTTGAGGAGGTAGCAGATGCAATTGGGAGCGGATTCTGAGCTGCATTTATTTTAGGCAGGATCTCGCTTCTTGCTTGTGGAGCTTCCTACCATTGCTAAGGCGGCACTTAAATGTTTCTTCTCGTTCTTGCGCGCCATTCAATCCACTTAGTGTGCTGGAGGTCCCCCTAAATAGTGCTGCGTGAAGCTATTGGCTTTAATAAAGTTTAATGGAAATGGTAAGCGTTGAAGGGATGGCTGGGGCGGCGTGCGGGCCGGCGGTGCCGGAGCGAGCAGTGTGCTGTGGAGCACAGCCCGCGGCGGGGTCACCTTTGAGCTGACTCACGCAGCTCCTGCTCCTGGCCTCCTGCCCTGGCCCCGCGGGGACCTGGCGCTCACTGGCACCGAGCTCTGCGCGGCACAGTGGGGCAGCGAGAGGAAACGGCACGTATCTGGATGAGGGCAACCTTCCCTTTTCTTCCTCTTGTTGACGATACCTTCTTCTTTTTCTTGCTAGTACCTTCGTCTTCCTCTTCTCGGTAATATCTTCTTCCTCTTTTTGTAACGTCAGGTATCTGTAACGATGTCGATTCCTGTAGGACTTTGCTAAGAGAGAACCAGCCGTTCCTTGGTAAGATGGTGCTTTAGACAAGGAGCCGGAGCCCTGCTGCTGCCACTCCGTGCCGTGCAGACCGTGGTGCTCCTTACCCCTCAACCATCTGCCCTGTTCCCTGGGCGCCGCGCAGGACGTGCCTTTCACCGACCGGAGCGGGCGGCAGGAGCGAGAACTGTCAGCGCTGGTAAAACTTAGCATTTCGTCCTATTTTGCATTTATTAGCATGCACTAATTATTCATAGGAATAATTGCCCTTTACCAATTCACATTAATTTAGATGGCTTTTGAAAAGCAGTCAAGAGGAGCAGGGGATGATAATACATCAAAGTGGGTAGGGACACGGCACAAAAGGAACACGGTGCATTTTGATGTGAGAGACCGTGTCGAGTCGCTGTCAGCCTTTTCCTTCCAAGTGCAATTGTTTGAACTCAGTTGGGCGGTTGGTGCCAAAGGCCGTCTGTTAAATGTGCTCCTCGCCTCACAAGTCCGTTCGCATCCATTCTTCATCTCATCCCCGTATCTCTTCAGTGAGGAGGAACACCGTCTGATGGGGTGACCGCAGCAAAATGGACAGCGAGATGTGCGAGGTCATTGCGCCACTGAAAATCACAGAACCGCCTAGATTGGAAAAGACCTTTGAGATCATCGAGTCCCTGAACAGGGGGGTGTAAAGTCTCAAGCGGTTGAATTATCAGGGAGCACATGAAGTTTAGGAGTGTGCCAATTTCAGCAGCAGGATGGGCGCTGAAGTCTCCTTCCTTGCCATCGCCAGGGTGTTTCCTCTAGTGTGGGGGGGGATGGTTTGGACAGTCCGGTCAGATCTGGGTGCTCGGTCAGAGCATCCCGCGTCTCTCCAGTGCCGTTCAGTGTTACTGCCTCTAGATCAACGTTGGTCTTGCCTGAACTAGGCAGTGGAGAGGAAAAACCTAATGTCACATGAAATAAGTGACCTGAAAATACTTAAGGAGTTGTTTTGCTCTGGGTTACGGTGGGGAGGTGCTGCTCTGGAAGCCAAATGTGATGTGATGAAATAAGAGTGCCTCGGTAGACAGAGATACGGAGTGAGTGATCCTTGGGGAAGGGCAAGAAAAGGCACGGTGAGGTTTAGATCCGAGGGCGGCACGGGCAGTGAGGTGTAGATGGAGCCTCAGTGCTCGTATGCGTACTGGAAGAGAAGGACAACAACCTTCTGTTGGTTTAGCGCTCGCTGTGCTTCGGCGGTTGAAGCCTCGCGTTCTCCATCCAGTGAGAGAAATCTCTTCGGTTCTCCCAGGGAGGTTAAACTGCTCCTGTGCACGTTTGCTGCTGGTGTTTGATCAGCTGCCGCTTTCGAGTGACGCTGGTCAATATTGACTGTGCGTAGCCAGCGCAAACCGTCTTTGTTGGGAGCGTCTGGGAAAACGAGCGGTTCTCGCACAAAAGAAGACACGCCAGTGAGCCGTATCACACGCAGTTCCTGGGTGATTTTGGTGACGCCGGCAGAGTTTTAGTAACTGGGAAGAGCTCTGCCTGCAGGAGCGTTCGCTGGGGCATTGGTGACGCACGTCACGTGCAGGGGCGGGTGGGTGTCAGTTCCATTAGTCTCGGATAACGCGGCGTGTCGGGGGATCTGGAGCTGGGATGCTGCTCGGGCGGTTTCGCTGTAGCACTTCCCGCATTCGTTATTGACAGCGAAATAAGTGAGTCCCCTCAGCTTGTTTGCTCGCCGCTTCATCTTTGTGCTGTCAAACTCAAGTAAGGCCGCGCTCTGAATCCCGGCGCGGTGTCAGGACTCGTTCCGCCGCAGAGGCCGGGGTTGAGGGAGAGCCTCGGTTATTGTGTGATTGCAGACTTCCGTCTGTTCCCAGCGCGGGTGGCAGGATGTAATCATCAGATCAGGAATTCACGTGAGGAGCAGTCGCAGCATGGGGGCACCTTTTATTTGTTCGGAATTTTACATTGAAAGAAGCCTGTACGCAGCATAAGGATATGGGGAAAACAGAGTTTTCTACCAAAAGAGCTTCAATATTTGATTTGATTTGTGAATGATTTGGCGAGAGGAGACATGCAATAGCAAAGAGTGAATGGTTCTGGGTGTTTTCATTTACTTTGGGTTCCAAATCCATGAGATCTTCTGCCTGGGGCCTCGGGGGTTCCACTGGCCGAGCCACATTTCCCCCTTCCCAGCAGTAGGTGCGGATCCAGGGGGGATTTCAGTCCATAAAGTGCTATCGGGTGTTGAAGGCGAGCTGTTCACACTGGCAGGGTTTGCCTGGCGCTGACAATGCTCTTCAAAATAAACCTCCCGTCAGGCAGGGAAGGGCTTGCCAGCATTGCTTGGTGGAGCTGCGGGCGGGACCCTCCTTGCCCTCCAGGGCTCTCGTGACGCTTGCTCTGGAGCCCTTTGCAATATGGAGATCGCAGCATTTACCTTCGATCTCGTGGCTATTAGGAGAGATGTGAACAAACACCAGCAGAGCGGGCGGCTGGCGACGAGTCCGTGGGTGCTGCGCTGCCGCTGCTCGGTGCATGCGCTGGGTCCTGAGGGGTCTCTGTGTGGTGGAGCCTGACAGCCCGCGGTGCCGCGCGCCCACCTCCGGCTCTGCGCCTGGACTGACAGATCTCGCCCTCCTGAGACTTTAAGCTGCCTGCTCTTCCCGGAGGCTGGGCTGACAGGTGCTGTGAAGTGCAGAAGCGCGGCCTTGCTGTTCCCCCGCGGTGTCTTGTCCATCTCGTGTCTCGGTGATACTGAAAATTCTCGGGACCTGTCAGTGGTGATGTGCGTGGGAGGTGCCCTGCCTGAGTTGGCAGGGGAGCGGCAGGGGGGCTGCAGCCTGCACAGAGCCCCGCAAGCTGCGATCGGTGGGGGTTTGTGATCCGTTTACTAAGCGATGGTGCGAACCACGAGAAGAATAGTGCAGCGGAAAGGGAGAACTCGCCCCCTGCGTCGGGAGCTCCGGGTTGGTACTGAGATGGACAAGAGGCGGTTTAGGGGCAGGGACGAAGCGTTTCCCCAGCGTGCCCTAGAACACATCGCTGTGGATGGGGAGTCTGATCTGAACCCCGGAGCCCCGGTGCTGCGTGAGAGGCTGCGCTGGGACCAGCTCCTGCCCGGTGCCCAGCGCCCAGCGAGAGGACAGACCCACACCCACCTTCCCACGCCGCCCGCTGTCCTGCCAGGCGCCCGCCCCGCCTGTCTTGCTCTGGAGACAATCGGAGGCGGTGTCTCCTGCAACAGCTGCCTGCTGGCTGGGGAGATGATGAGAGTTTGGCTTTGCTCAACAGCTAAACCTAAACTAAAGAGATGGTGCTAAGCAAATTTCAGAATAATACAGATTTGAGCAAGTCGGTGTATGGGAGAGAACGAGAACAGCGTGTGGAGCGAGGCAGGGAGAGGATGGCCCCGCAGCACCCGTTTCTTACGAGAGGTCATGCAAGCGAGCGGTGATCGGTATCTGAAGGGCAGAGGTTCAAGGTGCTCCCGAGTGAGCTGATGCCCTTGCCGTGAGAGCTGGGGTGACGTCCTTTGTGATACTGTTCGCCAGAATAAACGATGCTGAAGGGAGTCCTGCTCAGGGA
Organism: Todus mexicanus; assembly: GCA_013389965.1. Lineage (NCBI taxonomy): Eukaryota > Metazoa > Chordata > Aves > Coraciiformes > Todidae > Todus > Todus mexicanus. The sequence continues at coordinate 2,153 of WEIS01068032.1, read as the reverse complement.
AGGGAAGAGCTGTGAGGGGGAGCCTGCTGCGCGCTGGAGGGCTCACTGAGCTCCCGTGCTGGATTCTGCTGGTCTAAGATGAGTAAAATTGTGGCTGATGCCTTTGAAACAAAGAGACCGGTTAGACTAGAGAGGATAACAGGTGTTTGGAACGCTACCAGCATAGAGCATATTGCACAGGCTCAGGGAAGGGCGTTTAAAATAGACGAGCCTACGGGCTGCTTGGACAAAGCCAATATTAAGAATATTAAGTTGTCATCTTGCTAGGCTTGATTTGCTGCTGTTGTTAAGGTCATTTCGTTGCGTGCGTTGATAACCATGAGGTACTTGTCTAACAACTTTGCATTCGCAAACATTCTTTACTTCAGAAGGAGAACGTTTTGCCAGATTTCCGTCAGGCTGCCAGTGGGGGTTTCATACGTGCAGGAGAGAAAGATAAACACCTCACAAAGTTGTTTAACTTCTTTTTCACTCTTAGGCTGACAAATTGGGAGAAGCAGCTTTTTCCCATCGCACAGGCCAGGTGGAGGAATGGAGTAATTTTCAGAGGGACTGCAAATGTGCTGCTGTGTTAAAGGAGGCAAGAGCCTCTGATCAGTCTCTGCTGGGAGTGGGCAGGGGAGGCTCAGGTCCTTCTGGTTTTAAAAGGCTCTTCCAGTGTCAAGCCCTGTCCTAAAAATGTGCCAGAAGTAACCTGAGGCTGTTGACCCCTAGAGATGATCCTGGGGCCAAGAGAGATTCAAGATCCCTGCCTGGAGCAGCTCAGTATTTCAACAGGGGGGTCTGGAAGAGCTTGGAAATACAATTTCCGTGTGGAATACAGACCCGTGCAGTAATGAGGTGATGATGGGTGTAAGGCAGCACTGCTACCTACACCTGCCGTGTCTTAACGAAGTATTGGCGCACACGTGTTCTAAACTCTGGATTCTCAACAGTTCCTGAACAGTCTGTTAGGCAAAGGTCTTCTCCAAGGTTTGGGGATTGTGCTCCAGAAGAGGAAGGCGGGTGTTTCAGTCTGAACAAGATGGACAGATTGCTGAAGAGATGTCATTTCTGAGCAGGCTTCCTTGTTATCATGAATACGTGCGAAATACAGATAGAGGTGACGATATAAAAGCCACGGCGTTTGTCAGGCGGTTCTAATTGGCCAACCTGTGGAAAATCCCTCATCTCTTTGTAACACGTTTCCAGTTGCCGTGGCTTTCTTTAGTCTCTTTGCAATTAGCCCAAATTAGCGTTGGCAATATTAGCACAGTGTGAACAAGCNTGAGGATTAATGAGAAAACTGAAATGGTGACTCAGACTTGCACTTCAGTTCTGCAGGTGGTGGAAGGAGCTTGTGCAGATCCACCCTGGGCTTCGCACGCGCTACTGCAGCGATGCTGTTGCTTTCACGCTTGCGTTTTCAGCAGTCCGGAGGAGAGTTCACAGCAGTAGGTAACAGTTCGACAGAGTTAAAACCAGAAAGTCTCTGGTAACGAGCTGCCTGTGCTGTCTGAGGGGCAAAGTTTTGGGCCTGGCCCCGTGCTCACCTGTACCCAGACACCTAACAGCCAGCGAGCAAGCCCCAGAGCTCCGGCTGGCGGTGGAATTGAGATGCCTACAGGACTGTCCCCTACCGTGAGTCCAACCTGAGTAAACAAAACGGGGTGTGGAATCTTTGAATCCTGACAAACAGATGAGGGTAAATGGGAGCGACGCTGGAGAAGACTGTGCTGGGTTCCAGCGAGCCTTGTTTGCTCAGCAGGACTCTGGCAGGGCAGCAGCGCTTGCAGCAGGAGAGCTGGGCCTGGGGAAACGGGGGACGAGCGCCCAACGGGGATGGAGTGGGGAGGGCTGGGCTCTGTTGTAGCTGGGAGGGGAGGCACGGGTGGGTTAAAGGCTCCGTCCCTCAGCGCTGCCCTGCACAGAGCACCAACGAGGCTGCCCATGTGGGTAAAGGTGCAGGACCCAGAACTGCAGATTCCTGCGTCATCGCTGCGGGGTCCCTCTGGAGAGCTGCGCGTCGCCCTCCTCGCCCTTGGCCCCTGGCGCGTCACCCGTGTGCGTGCCGGAGCCGGGGCAGCAGGGATGGGAACGCACGTGTAGGGAGCAAGCGGGAGCTGTAAAGGAAAGGACAGGAATGCTCGAGTAGAGGAGAGGACTGGGGCATC
>WEIS01068030.1:326-18384 GCA_013389965.1 Todus mexicanus | reverse complement strand
CTATCCACTAAATCTAAGTAGAAGAAATGAAAGATGAAACATAACAGGGATCAACTTAAAGCTGCACATTAAGGGCTTGTTGTGATAGGATGAGGGGTAAAGGCTTCAAACTGGAAGATGGGACGTTTAGATTAGAAATCAGAAAGACATTCTTCCCTCTGAGGGTGATGAGACACTGGAACAGGTTGCCCAGGGAAGCTGTGCATGCTTCATCACTGGATGTGTTCAAGCCCAGGTTGGATGGGGCTTTGAACAACCTGACCTAGTGGAGGGTGTCCCTGCCCATTGCAAGAGGGTGAAATCAGATGATCTTTCAAGTCCCTTCCAAGCCAAACCATTCTGTGATTCTATGATTCTATCATTCTGTAATTCTCTCTTCTTTACCTTATATGTGTGTTAAGATAGCCTTGCTGCCAGATGCCCATCCACCCAACTACTCGCTCACTCATCCTCTTTGATAGGAGAGGAGGAGCAAATAAGGTAAAAGAGGTTGTGAGTCAAGATAAGAGCAGCTGGATAGAACCAGTTGAAAGTTTTCTTAAAACAACTGTGTCCAGTATTGGGCAACCCCTGGCCTCTTCTCAGAGAGGGCATTCCTGTGGCTGCCCCTACACTGTCAAAACATTTCCAATGGTACCCAATATACCACAATAAAGCAACATTCAAAAATCCACTCATTAAGATCTATCAGAAAGTATCTACAATTAGGCTCCAAAATTTCATAGCTGGTGAATGTGTTATGAACTAACTGTGCCTGAAATTCCAAGCCAGGATAAATGCTTAACCTCCAAACCACACTAGAATTTCTTGTCCAAGCTAGCACAGTGCTAAATCCAGGCTGCTGATCCCCGCTGAAAAACTAACCTAATCCTGTGAGTGTGGCTTTGGAGTTTAGGCACCCTTAGCTTTCTTGTGACTAGAATATATCATGCAAACATATCTTTAGATGCTACAAACTGCATAGCAAGGTTGATGTTTTGTGTCAATGAGCCAAGCAAATTCAATCTCTCTGGGCGACTCTTTGTGATACATGAAAAATCTTTAGAGTAAGTCTTCAAATGTTTATCCTGAGATGAATTCAAAACCACAGCTGTAAGCTCAGACCTAGTCTATGCAAAATTAGATTTTCTGGAAATGTGCTCCTAATGTATAGCAAAACTTTTCGAAAGCATGGACTTCTACTTGCAAGAGAAGTGGAAAAGGATGCTAAAATTCACGTTTACAAACCTGATCAATATCAGCTGTTGTGGTACCAACTGGTAGTAAGAGTGGAAGCAGAAAAACTGGAGATTTAAAAGCAAATGACATATTCTTGAAATATGCCCAAGGTAACCCCTTTAAGAATGCTGTTGTGAAGCAAATCGTATAACCTGAAGCTCTAAAGGAAACTCAGACTTTTATATCTTATATCCAGCAGCTTTTGGAACTCAGTTCTTAACCACAGAGAGCCATAAAGAGTTAGGAAAAAGCTGTAATGAGAGAACTTTGGAACATTAGTTTTACTCCTTTGGACAGGGATCCTCTCTGTTTTGATTGCTGCGGTGCATCACAGGGCTAGCAGCAATAAGATAGACCATGGGAGACTTATCCTGGCTGTAAAGTTCATCTTGTAATAAGAAACAAGGTCATACTACACCTGAACTTCAGTTCCTGTGAGCAGACAGGGCAAGCTCAGAAGGTGCAGGCTACCACCAAAATAAGTCAGACAAAGTACACAAGAACTTCTCATTCCACCTGCAAGAGCAATAGCTTTAATGTCATACTCACTTGTGGAGTAACTTTTATATTATGACATTGACCTTACTTGTAGAACAGACATTACGATTTTTGTCAGGAAAGGAAGGAATAAACTTGCCAATATATTTTTGCTTGATGCCAACTTTTGAATAAGCACAAAGAGGACTGGGGTTAAGGCATTCATGTCATGGATAGTATTATATTTACTTATACTTCTAGAAAATACTAATATACCATATTAAAAAAACAACCCAAACTAGCCACACTTCTGGCCTCCAACCAAAGAAAGAGAAAGGGGAAAAAAAAGAAAGATAAACAAATTTACCAGAGTATACAATGATAGTTTTACTGATCTCTATTTTCATGTTTCTAAAGAGATACCATAGTTTAGTTTTAGCATTTATTTTATAGTCAGAAACAAAACAAAACAACAACCCCCCTTTTTTTAACTACTCAATGCTTGTGACAAATTCAGATCAGTCAGTAGTAAACGAGGCTTTTGCATTTTCTTTTTGAAACAAAACAATGAAAAGGGAATAAACCTCGCAATCATCATTCACGTAGCAATGACAGATCTGACTCTGCAGCAGCCAAAGCAAGTTCTTGAAACTGTACATTGCAAGAATTAATAAGAGCTGAAAAATACAGACTATTGACTATTTCCATGCAACCGCGCTGTTCACATTGTCTTTCTTCTAGCAAGTCTGCCTCATCAGCTGAAACTGTTGGTTTCAGTATCTGTTTTCACAGTGTGATGTAGGACATTAGCTGTTGATTCTAGTGGAACCAAAATGAGATGACAAGGAGAACTTTAAAGTGATCTTTTAATTTCATCTCCAAAGATGAGAAGTAAGCACAGCAGGCTCATGCATGGCTTCATGTAGGGACATCGTTGCACTGGAAGTCATCTGAAGAATGAGGATGAAATCTAATTTAGTGGGGTGCAGGGTCCTATTTGCTATTCCAGGAAAGCATTTTGAGTCACTGTAAATCAAAGCAGCTCCAGCCAGCAACAAGAAAGCTTGTAAGCTTCCAAAAGTCTTCATAATGAAATAGAGAAAAGGTGCAGAGTTGTATACACTTAAATACATACAAAACACCTCTCTGATCAAATAGCATGAGAAAAAACAATCTCACCTGCATAGGATTTCAAGATGTTAATACGAAGACAATTACAAGCTGTTTGCCAGGCTTCCTTGGCAGAGACACAGAGAGAGCAAATACATGAACCAAATGTTCCTGTTGTGCCTGTGAGTTTATAAGGAAACTTCTGTGATTTTGCATTGTTAAAAGGCAATTTGTACATGTATTTATCTGACAGCAGATGCTGTCATCTGACTTTAGTGCCTTAATCTCCTTCTAAAACCGGCTTTATTCTTCTCTTTCTGATACAAAATAAAAAGGTTGTATTTATTGCATGCGGGTCTCTCTTTGTGTTAAAATAAGTTATTTTCATGTTGCAGATCTTCCAACTATTGGCTCAACCGCATTCAGTCCTTTCTCTACTGCAATGAAAATGGCCTCCTGGGAAGCTTTTCTGAAGAGACACACACATGCACCTGCCCTAATGACCAGGTTGCCTGCCACGGGTTCCTACCCTGCACGGTTGGGGATGGCTCTGCGTGCTTGAGCTGTGCTCCTGACAATCGCACCCGCTGTGGGAGCTGCAACGCTGGCTACATGCTGAGCCAAGGGCTTTGCAAGCCTGAAGTGGCAGAATCGACAGAGCACTACATTGGGTTCGAGACTGACCTTCAGGACCTGGAAATGAAGTATTTATTGCAGAAGACAGACCGGAGAATTGAGGTCCATGCCATTTTCATCAGCAATGACATGCGCCTCAACAGCTGGTTTGATCCTTCTTGGCGCAAGCGGATGCTCCTTACTCTTAAGAGCAACAAGTACAAGTCTAGCCTAGTCCATATGATACTGGGCCTCTCTCTTCAAATTTGCCTAACTAAAAACAGCACCTTAGAGCCTGTCCTTGCTGTTTATGTCAACCCTTTTGGGGGCAGCCACTCTGAGAGCTGGTTTATGCCTGTGAATGAAAATAATTTCCCAGACTGGGAGCGGACTAAACTGGACTTACCCCTTCAATGTTATAACTGGACGCTGACACTGGGCAACAAGTGGAAGACATTTTTTGAAACTGTACACATCTATTTGAGGAGTCGAATAAAGTCAAATGGTCCAAATGGCAATGAGAGCATCTACTATGAACCCCTGGAATTTATTGATCCCTCAAGAAATCTGGGCTACATGAAAATCAATAACATCCAAGTGTTTGGCTACAGCATGCACTTTGACCCAGAAGCAATTCGAGACTTGATTTTGCAGCTGGACTACCCCTATACTCAGGGATCACAGGACTCAGCACTTTTGCAGTTGTTAGAGATACGGGATCGTGTAAATAAACTCTCTCCACCCGGTCAACGTCGTCTAGACCTCTTCTCTTGCTTGCTCCGTCATAGACTCAAACTGTCTACCAGTGAAGTGGTGAGGATTCAATCTGCTTTGCAGGCCTTTAATGCCAAATTGCCAAACACAGTGGATTATGACACAACCAAATTATGTAGTTAACCATAAATGTGAAGCACAACACAAAACCTTGAAGGAGTTTTTACAGTGCTTTTGTGGAACAGTTTATGTTTGGAAGAGTAAATTTAAATTGTCTTTTCAATATCTGTCTTATATCAGTCAATACTGTTGGATGGCAATTTACACACATGAACTTGCTGACAATGAATATATTATACCTGCAGTTTTGGTTTATGAATGAAATAAATACTGACACCAGTCTAGAAGACATTCTACTTTTTACAATAAATTTCATTTGTAATTTTATATGTTCCGTGGCAATGCTTTTGTGCATTACATCCTCTAGAGGGAACATAGAAGGATACCAATAAAATTTTGTAGCTGAACAGTTATTAAAAAGAAATGCTGTGGGATTCTTTTTTCTTACACAAAAGTAGTAACCCTGATACACTTTTGTGTGTGTTGAACATGGGAGGTGTAGGTAAAGAGAAGAGAGTGACTCAAGATTTTAACAGAAACTGTAGAAAAGTCAAAGCTATAGAATATTTTATTCTTGGGATGTGGATCTAAACATTCATGCTGAGCTGAAGTGACAACTGTAGTGATACTTTCCTTGCTACACCTGAGATTTTCCTAAGGCATGCCTTTTTCAAGGTGCTTAACATGACATACAGACTCCCAGAGTGGTAATATAGAGTGGTTTAGCATGGACAGGAGGTTGGTATTGTGAGATGCACAGTAATGAGAGGTTGCATTAGCTCAACTGGAGACAGGTGAGAGGCCGCCTTTGAAACGGATATTATTCATGTTAGAAAAGAAACAACTTTTTCCAGCCAACGCACATTCTTTGTCTCCTTAATCCTTTGCTTTGCATAGTTGTAGAATGAATTAAGCACATGTGTACATTACCTCCTCACACTTACACATACTAGAATATTTATCTAGAATTACTGGTTTGAACTATTTACCTAAATAACATCCATGCTGATTAGATTCAAATTAAATTAAAAAATCTCCCTGACAATGCAACTATTTATTATGTGGATATTTTTTTCATTGGTACAGATAATATCCTTTCAGTACAAGATTTTTCAGATTTAATATCCTTTTAAAGATATGTGACAGACATTCAAATTGATTTTATAAAGCTGAAAATGCAAATAAATATGTCATTATCAATTAAAAAAAAATAATTAAATGTGCCTGATTGTGGATCAGAATGAGATTCTTTGATAGCTTACACATTCCAGAAAAAAAAATACATCTAAGATGGCAGAGCTTGGGACTATCAAGAAGGTTTTGCTGCCTCTTGCAAGAGGATAGAAGAAATGGCTGGGCTGTCAGAAGTCTTTGTTACTAAATACAGGGTAAAGTGAAGGAAATCGATATGATGTCTTTTAGTGACATATTAAGTCTGACTCTCTGTCATTGATGTCATAGCCAACTTGCTTTTTGAAAATGGGAAAGAATTATATATAAAACTATCATTTTATATATAAACATAAAGGAAAAAAAATTAATTCATATCGAATTTTAATTCAGCTAGGCTTCAATTAATTTCAATTCAATTCTATTGCATTAATTTCAGTGTAGTTATATAACAATTTTATTTTGTATTGTAGCCTACTCTGAACTTAAGGTACACTCCTGACTTCATTCTTAGCTAAACCACAGCAGCACAAGAAATGCAGTGCTTCATAAATATATGTAAGTTAAATAGAATGCAAGACCAGAAACACCTCAGAAAGCCTCCTGCCAAGGAAAATCTTCTTTTTTGTAGTGATTCTTGTCTTTCCTGATTTCATCAAATATTTATAAGGATTACTGTTTCACCACCATGCAGTCAGATAATTCCTCAGACCTTCTATACTAGGAAGTCACCCAGAACTAAAACTGGCTTTTTTTTTTTTTTCTCATAATCAGTCTCTAAATGATTTCCTGATTGTTTTCTACTTAAAACATTCTTTTGCTGATAAGTAATGTACCTCAGCCCCTGTTCTATGTGTGAAAATTTTGTCTTGCTCTTGCATGGCTGAGACCTTCACAGTTAAGATTCTCACTACTCCTGTTTTCATCTCCAACTCTTGCCTGTGGTATGTCTTTGACAACTATAATAAATTGTAGAGTTACCTTATGTAGTCTTTTTAAATAAACAAAAGACTATGATGTTATAAATTGAACAAAATAAAAAAAATCCCATTTTTTTCATAGAAAGTAAAAATTACAATAGAAATGTGGGGCAATGATCAATAAAGCATTTTCTTTGGTTACCTCTTCACTAGGGAAAAATACTAATATGCCACAGTAAATGATCTATTTTTTTCTCTCCTCTTTCATGCTCCTTCCTAAAATAGTTCCTAAAACAATTCTTTTTTCTTTTGGAGTTGTTTTTTTGTTTTGTTGTTGTTTTTTTTTAAATACCTTTCTCTGTCAAGATGGAAAGATCTTTGCCATGCCCAAATATGCATGCAATAGAATGTACAAATAAGAGGAAGTCAAAAGAAGTTTCAGTGGGACACCATTTAACTATTAGGCAACACATTAAGTGCATTTAACTGGATGAGTGGAAAATTCATTTCATTACTGTCTTTGTGCCAAATTAAAGGTATGATACAACTTTCTCAGCCTTCTAGTCATGGACTAGTTTCAGATTTTAGAACCTGTGGGATCTTGGAGTAGTGAGGATTTCTATTTTACCAAAACTAGATATCATAAAGATAAGTAGAAAATAATAATAAAAAAGTGAATAGTGAAAAAAAAAAGTCACAGGATTTATCTGTTTCCCAAGCTACAAACAGGAGCCAACAATATTTCCCTTTTCATACTTGTCCAATTGAAATCTTTCTGTGTTCTCAAAAAGAACTTCAGGGTGTGTAAAAAAGAGAAGTCTGGGTAAGTCAAAACAGTTGAAGACTTGATCCATAAGAAAATCTTGTAATAACATATGAACACAATTGTGGGGAAGATAGATCTGTGGTTAAATCTGTGTATACTCATTTCCATCTCGACATTACAGATAATATTTAGTGCATGCTGTACATCAGGCCCTGACTCTGGTTTTTTTTTGTTGCTGTCCATTTCCCTTTGCATTCACCAATACTGTAATGACCTGCCATTATAAACTGAAAAAACCCCAAGGAAGTTATAGTAATATATAGAACTGTATTATGGCAACCCAAAACACTATTGAAAACAAAATTTAGTGACCACAGTTACAATAACTAGGTAGATATTAATTACAACATAGTAATCTCCTTTCTTAAGTGAAGACAAGTGTTATCTGATATAAAATTCTTACAATGCTATTTTCCAAGCAAACACAATTTAGCCTAAAGGCTTGCAGCCAAACTATTGCCTAGAAGATCTATTGCAGGAATAAACTTTAATAAGGATGGGACCTTATCGCTGCTTAGAAACCAAAACTAGTTTTGCCAGAGTGATCTAAACCTCTGGGTGACACAATTCAGAATACAGAGGCTAAATTGGATCATGTTAAAACTAGAATGAAGATGCATAAAATTTAGTTTCTCTCATTTCATACTGAAAAGATGGAGGCAGAAATAAAATGTATTCAAATTCTAGCGGCTCAAGGTGGGGAGAGGTGCAGTTGCATTTCAGGGTTTGTAATACAAATATTGGAAGAGCCTTTGTTTCTAAGAGCATGATAAGCTGACTGCATTTACTGTGAAAGTGTTTATTCAGCAGACACTTTGTCAGTAAAGAGGCAAAATCCAAGAGAAGTCAGTTTTTCCCAGGCTGAGTAAGCAGCCAAGCAGCCTGAGCAACAGAGAGGGCAGAGACATGAAGGAGGGTGGTACAGTTGCCAAAAGGTCACTTGCTTGAAAATGCAGCACAAATTCCAGGTAGAAAGCTAAACATAGCAGAGCACCAGGGAAGGAGAGTGATCAACATCCACATCACTACTCTGCTGTTCCATATCTAAACTTTTGAGTCCTACATGGCAATAGAGCTGCGACAGCAAATGGGTCAGTGTGATACGGTGAAGGATCACACTTCTACAACCCAGCAGTTCTTGTTTCTTTGACAGGTAGATGACAAACTATGAACTACAGCTCATGTCAGCACAGTCACCTTTATGAAGAAGGGCATGCTCTAATGGTGCAGCAGGGGCTCCTGCCAAGCTAGCTGGAGTGCAAGCAGGAAGCCAGGAAAAATTGGAGAGATGGAAAGAACCAGGATCTCATTTTATCTGGCTTTTTAATAAGTGGATGAAAGTCCCACTGTAGTTAAAACAAGAGATCAAAATCACCTTGGGCATGGTAGGAGCTTGGCAGGAAGAAATATCCATGTTAGAGACATGGACAGTGGGATCGAAGCACCCTCAGCAAGCTTGTGGACAACACTAAGCTGTGTGGTGTGGTCAACACACTGGAGGGAAGGGCTGCCATACAGAGGGACCTTGGCAAGCTATAGAGGTGGGCCCATGCCCAACTAGGCAAAGTGCAAGGTCCTGCACTTGGGTGAGAGCAATCCCAAGCACAGAGGCCAGGTGGAGTGCGGATTGAAAGTAGTCCTGAGGAGAAAGACTTGGAGGTGCAGGTTGATGAAAAGCTCAGCATGAGAGATGTTCTGAAAACAATCCTCCACTGAGATGGCCTAATCCAGAGCGTGACCACCTTTCAAACACATTACAAGAGCTTTCTCTTTTTTAAAAAAATAAGGTTTTTCTTTATCATTTCTTAGCTGACATGAAATGGGAAAGACAAGAAGAGGATTAAACCAAATCTAGGTGTGTGCATATTGAACTATGATTCTTCCGTGGGGGAGGGGGAAAAGAAAGAATCTTTGAAGTCCCTTTAGGATCTCATCACAGGTGTGTAACTCACTCTAAGAACATTTAGGTACAATAGGGATAAATGCAATAGAAGACACGAAATGCAAAGATTGGGTACAATTGCTTACTATGAACATGGCACAAGAAAATTGACCGTAATTAGTTTTGAGTATAAAAAATTCTGTCTTGCATCTTTTGCTCTCTCAGCAGGGAAGAAAGTTTCAGCATTAAGCATCCATAACAGAACAACAAAAGATTATTAATATTATAATCTTCTTTTATGTGTCCTTTTTATTGCATTCCCCCACCCCTCCTCCACTGCAGTTATTCAATATCTCAGTTAGGTATATATATGCACACCATATTAGGACATAACTCCTTTTTCTTACAAAATTAAGGCATAGCAACATGAAAGAAAATTATTGTCACGTGAATTAGATTTCCAAATAATTTTAAATCACGGAGTGTCTTGCATATAATTATACGTTTTCCAAGTAAGTCCTTCCTCACCATTAAACAATGGCAAAAAAAAAAAAAAAGCCAAGACTAATAAAATGCAGTTAAGACAATTTCCAGAAGGAGATGACAGGTGATATATGATGTATACATCTTACTCAATGAATAAAATTAATTCAACCATGTCTGTTTGCAGATGCTGAGAGCAGTTCATATTCTATTTTAACAGTGTACCAAATTTATCACATCATTTAGTAACGATGTAAACTGCTTTAGTGCATGAAAGTGTGTTTTTAAAAGACACGACTTATGTCAGTAATTCTATGGTGTAAAAGTGATCTGAAAGTGACTTTGAAAAAAATAGTCTTTTCCTCTGACATTCTATGAATTTTATGAATTTAATTTCTCTGTTGCTGTCCAGTGCTTAAGATTTCGCTACCAAAATCAGTATTTCTTGAGGGGACTAGTTTGACAACATTAGATATGAGAGTTCTTGTTTAACAACAAGACATCAGACAGCATCAAAGCTATCTTCCTTATATTTGAATCTATAAAGTTAAGAAGAGGACTGAGCTGCATTTTAAAATGTTGACTTGTCAACACAAAACAGAAAATGGAAATTCTTCATTTAAGATTTTGTCTGGACCACTAGAAACATTAAAGTCTCTAGACAACCAGAATTTATTTATGAACATGGAAAACTACCCAGTATTTATTTTTATGCCCTATTTCTCAGTGTTAATGCTTTAAGAGAGCAAAATGAACAAATGCACTTAGATTGAAAATATCAGTGTGATTTCTAATAAATACTAGGTTAAATGGAATATATTGATAACCATTTTTTTTCCTTCATAGGAAAATGCCAGTCATATTATTTTATTAGAATAAATTAGAGTAATTCCATTACTTCAGTTTCTCCCAGATATATTCAGAATTTTTTTATGTGATTATTTATTAAAGCAGCTGGATTATACACACACACACATACTTATTCATTGAAGTTGCGTAGATACTTTTTTCTTTAAGAGGCAACTTTTAGTGTCTTTGATAAAGTGGAGAAAAGCTATTATATAAAGAGCTCAGATACACTGAGCGGTAATCCCCCTGCAAGTCCAGATATTTGACTTTAAGGTTAATAGATGTCATTTCCATGTAAGCACTCTAGGAACAAGCAATTCACGAGAAGCTGAAGTTGCTTTGTAAGCAAGCTCTTTGACAGACTTATAGAAGGCAACACATGTTTCAGATGGCTGAACCAATCCATTCTTACATAGAGGCATTTATCTGGTTAAACTTAAGGCATCTATAATTAGGAATTTAAGATAGAAACGTAAGCTGCTTCTATTTGCAAAAAATCTCTGACGAGAAATTCAGATTTCAATCAATAGCCTTCACCTGTCCATCAAGTATCTAAAGACCCCAGGCTTCTAACCTAGAACAGATGGATAATGTTGGGCAGTGTGAATAATCAAGCCAGGCACAAAAATGGGCACAAGTCCCAAGGCTGTTATTGCCAACTCAGTTGAGCCTCAGGCCATTCTGTTGAAAAATCTGCAATGCAAGTGAAGGATTAGGGGGAAAAATAACAACAACAACAAAATCGCATTCCTAAAAAAAAAAAAAAGGCAAAAAAGCAAAAAAGCAAAAAGAACAAGCAGTAAAAAGTCATCAAGGGCCACATTTAACCACTGTGTAATCATGCAGGAAGCTTCCTTAATCAACGCACTGAAAATCAGCAAGGTGTGACGTAGATTAATGTGAAGACTACTGCAGAGTGAGGCCTTAAGGAATGATTTTCTAAACATTAGAAGGAAATGTAAAATCTCTGTATGAAATATGATGTTTGAATTTATAACTGAGTTTCCCCTGTTAGATTCTCAGAAATTTCCCTAAATCAGATTAAACTCAGGGAGCTCAGCCTGCTTCATAAATCTGAACTAGGCATGCTTCACATGATGTAAGTCCAAATCAGGAAGCATGAGGATGAAGCTGATGACATGAAATGAGCCTGCTATACCCAGATAAAACTGCAAATAAGCACTTTTCATACCTTACCTAGACAACTGAAAATGAGGCTTGTTTTTGTAAAATACGAGATGAAGTGTTCACTTGTGCAAGCTATACTGCTACAGCCTTGCTTGATCTTATTCAAGAGTATATTGCACATTCACAGCAAAGAAAATCTTTTCTGCTTAAAAAATGTTGGAGGTTACTCCAAAATTTAAATCTGAAAATGCTCAAATAAGTACTGGGTCTTGGATATCTGCTTCTCAAATGTCTATGCTAGCAGGCAGGAGGGAACTAGAGAAGAGGCAAAATTCTGTGAATTAAACCCTTTGAGCTTAAGAAGTTTATGTCTGGGGTACAAATAAGGTTTTCTTTCCCCTTAAAAAATTATCCCTAATTCACAACATAAAGCTTTGAGTTTGGCTTGTTTAGCCTGGAGAAGAGAAGACTCTATTGAGACCTTTTGCAGCCTTCCAGTATCTGAAGGAGGCCTACAAGAAAGCTGGGGAAGGACTTTATACAAGTAATTGAACTTCACTTTCATCAAGAAAGGACCTGCTGGTGAGAGGAAGCACCTGTGCCTGGCCCCAAATTAGTATTTTAAGGAGAGAGAAGATCTCATATTCACCCCAGAGCACAGTGACCTGGAGTGCTGCTAATAGGGGCTGTCCCAGGATGCTGCTTGAGCTACTTTGAGATAGATGCGTACTGGTGTTCTGGTAGGAAAACTGCCAATCATTTCAGACTGTGGTTACATAACACAGGATGCTACTTCTGTAACAACACCCTGGGCTGCTCTTGGTATATCAGAGGCGTCAACCCAGACAGAGCTGCTGGTGAGTCATTCAAGTGATGGGCTACAGCAAGTGTCTGGTGCTCCCCCAGGAGCTGAGATGGGAGAGGATATTGTCTGTGGGAGATGTGTTTGCAATCACTGAGTTGTCAGATGAAGGAATGGAGAAAAGACTTGAGGGTACTGGTGGATGAAAATCTGGAAATGAGCCAGCAGCATGGGCTTGCAGCCCAAGACCAGGCATATCCTGGGCTACATCCAAAGCAGCATATGCAGGAGGTTGAGGGAGGGAACCCTGCTCCTCTGCTCCACTCTGGTGGGACAGTCCCCTGCCGTACTGGGTCCAGCTCTGAAGTCTTCAGCACAGAAGAGACATGGACCAGTTGGAGCAGGGCCAGAGGAAGGACACAAAAATGATCTGTGAGTGGAAGCCGTCTGCTATGATGAAAGGCTCAGAGAGTTGGGGTTGTTCAGCCTCGAGAAGAGAAGGCTCTGGGGAGACCTTCTCATGACCTTTCAGTACTTAAAAGGGGCCTATGAGAAAGATGAAGGCAGACTTTTTAGCATGGCCTGTTGTGACAGGACAAGGGGTTATGGGTTTAAATTTGAAGAGAGGAGACTTTGACTGGAAAGAACGAAGAAATTTTTTACACTGAGGGTGGTGAAACACTGGCCCAGGTTTCCCAGAGAGGTGTGAGACGTCCCATCCCTGAAACCTTTCCAGCTGAGGTTGGCTGGGGCTCTGAGAAACCTGCTCTCGTTGCAGATGCCCCTAATTGCTGCAGGGGGGTTGGACCAGATAACCTTGAAAGGGCCCTTCCAATCCAATCCAGTTTATGATTCTATTCTTTGGCTCTGTGAAGAGGTCAATGAATTATACTCTATATGGGAAGCTGATCAGCAAGTCAAGAGAAGTTCAGACAAAGAAAACCTGGTGATACTCAAGTGCTAAGGCTTTGCAAACTCAATAAAAAGTATGTGACCCGTTATTACCATTGATAAGACCTTATTGCAGAGTTACTCTTCCTACTTGTCTAGGAAATCACTAAGAATACACAGTGCAATGTAGATATCTGACTGAAGCTTTCAGAAATGTTACTGAAAAAAATTATAATTGTTTACTGTAACAGGGTTTTCAGTGATGTTCTGGTCTACCCTACTAACCCTAAAGTACACATTAAAAGCTTTATCCAATATCAGATATTCCAGTGGTACTAGCATGATGGCCTAGTTTCCATTTGAAGGACATTGGCTTGCCTTTCTTTTCATTTCCAGAGTGCTTCATTAAGTTTACAAATGTTTCATTAAGTTTTATTAAATGCATTAAGCTGAGAGTAAGGAGCTGCACTTTGCACGCTGGGTGAAATAGACTCCATAGAAAAAGCCCATTATCAAGAGTGATTGAGAGTGATCTATGAATGCTTTGGTTAATTTGTGGCTTGAGGTATGGGGATTTTCACTTGCTGTTTATTTAAGGGAATGAATTAACGTTTTGCAAAACAGATGTTATGAATAAAATAAATCACCATTTTGATTAGCTTTACTTTTAAAATTTCCCTGTAACAAATGTATATTCTCTATGTTAGCAAGCAGGCTGAACTGATTCATTTAGGATGTACTGATGTTTTGCCAACTCATACATTTTACTGTAAGTTGGATGATACCTGATTTATGTTTTAAAGTTCAGGTCTTGGAAAGCTGTCATTAAGTGAGTTTCTACCACTCTCACACAAAAAGTTTCTTGTCCTTGTGCTTGGCTAGAAATAATTGGTAATAAATAGGAATATAGTGGGGAATATCCTTCCAGGTGACATGTTCCACAGCAGGTTCAAGCTAAAAGAAAAACCTGAAGTCTTCCAAGCCTGCTAAAATCTATGAAAGTTTCTGATATGTAATATCTCTTGATTCCATGGCAGGTAAAAATCTTCTCACTGTCTTTGCTCTGAGTACAACTGATATCTGTGGCTGAAACTCTGGTAAAAAATCAAACCCAGTAACTGAACTAGTCCAAGTCCTCAAATTTACAATGCAGCCTCATGCTTTTTAAACCCTATTCAGAGGTTCAAATGCTTGGTTTTGTTATTATGCTAAGTATATGTGAGTTATGCTAATATATCTTTCTAATTACTGGTTGGGGGGTTTTTTTGTTTGTTTGTTTACTTGGCTGAACTTTAAGTAAATATTCAAAATTTTTTACATGCTACAATGTTCTTGGTTCATTGAGAAGATACTGGTTTTGGAGAAGAGTAAACTCTTCATTCAACATATCCAAAATTTTTGTCTTAGTTTATATAACCTTTGCGCAAATTAGGACAGAACATGAACTAGAATTATTATGTCAATGGAGCATCTAATCTGCACCACTGTCATGGTTTGGGGCCAGGGCAACAGAACGCTCTCTCCCCCTCCTCACCCAAACAGGGAAGAAAGGAAATAAAGGAGAGAGACTTATCTATTAGGAAAGGAAACTAGAACAGCTTTACTAAAAAATGAAATAATAACAACAATAATAATAAAAAGTAAATATATATACAAATGTACAAACCCAACATTGAATCCACCCCATCCCCCCCCGCCTCCCGATAGTAAATAAGTCCCCACTGATGCTGTGAAGGGCCCAGCAGCAGACGGGAACCGGGAGCTGGATTCAGGAATGCGGCCCAGAACCTGGGGCCCAGCCAAGGCCTGAGCCGGGGGCTGAGACCGGGGCCGGAGGCCTCAGGGCAAAGCTGAAGCTGCCAAGGCCAAACTGAGCGAGGAAGAGTCCCGAAGCCGAGAGAGCAGCTCGAGCTCAGGGAAATGAAAGACAAAGGGCAAAATGGCGAAAGGGCCAA
Source organism: Todus mexicanus (assembly GCA_013389965.1). Taxonomy (NCBI): domain Eukaryota; kingdom Metazoa; phylum Chordata; class Aves; order Coraciiformes; family Todidae; genus Todus; species Todus mexicanus. The sequence continues at coordinate 3,224 of WEIS01068030.1, read as the reverse complement.
GAGAAGGGCCGAGATTCTCATGATCCCTAGGCTTTATACCGAATATGACATAGATGGGATGCAATACCCCGCTGGCTAATTTAGGGTCACCTGTCCTGTTTGCTCCTCCCTGAAGGTGCAGCCTTTACTTTTCTGCACCCCCCAGTGGGATACACAAAATCTATCACTGACCTTGGTTTGCATACCAATCCTTGGTACTAACTATAAACATGGAACGTTACCACTGCTAGAAGCAGACTCTCTGCAAAAATATGCTGCTAACTTCAGACAGTGCAGTTAGTAAGAAGAGACTTAGCTGAAAAATAAAAATCATAGAACAGAATTGTTCTGTTCTAACCCAAACCAGAACAACCATTTTATTTGTTAATGAAACTCTACCATATTACTATTTTGAAAATAAACTGAGGATGAAGAAGAAAGAAACAGCGCTGCAACACCCAGGTGAGAGGAAGAGTAGGAGGATGTGCTTTAGGCACTGGAGCAGAGATTCCGCTTCAGCCCATGGAAACATCCCACTGTACTAGAGTTCCATCCATCCTGCAGCCTGTGTAGAGGACCCCACATCAGAAGGTTTACCCTGAAGTACTGCAGCTTGTGGAGAGTACTCAGGCTGAAGCAGGGCAAAAGCAGGGGGTTTCTAACTTGCTATAAATTACAGTATTAAATCAGTGCTTTTCAAACATTGTCATCCATGTCAACTTTTTCTGCCATTCATTCTTAGACAATCACATCTTTTAACGAATTAAACCCTGCAGTGATCTTAATATGAGGACTATGAATACCGAGGAATGAGCCAGAGAAGTTTCTGTCAGGTTCTAAATTACCCACAGATCTGAAGATGTGTAGGACAGTAAGAACATATTAGGTTCACCTCTTATTGTGAATGCTTTCGTATTTGAAGCCTCCTGCAAATTGAGTGAATGCACAAAGTCATTTCTTTTTTCATATTGAAGGCTGTGAGACCTGTACACTAACTTTCAGACTATCACAGGGAGTGAATTCAAATTCAAAGTGAGAGTCTCTCTTTCCTATTCCTTTATGAATCATTAAGCACCATCTGAGCCCGGAAATCTTGCTTGAAAGAATCTGTATTAATTACTACTCATCAGCCTTAGCTACGGTGACAGCTCCTGTTAGCAGCACTGTTTATTTTGTGACTACCTTTTCAGCTCTGCTGTCAAATGGGGATTTCTTTTGCGTTCCCAAGAAAACAATCTTTCTCTGTGACCAGCTGGTGAGAACAAATCTCCTCTCCCTTCCCTTTTCCAATTGTGAATTCACTATCCTTATTTCCTTGCCAATGAAATTCTATCCTTATAGTGGCTAGTCTGGAGTTTTATAGAGAATTTTAGGCTGCTCAAAGAAGAGGAGCTATATGTACTACTTCTGAGCTGATTCAAGTCCAAGAGTAATTCTGTGGTAATCAAACTCCTTGATGATATGTAAGACAGAAGTTAACTCATCTAGTCCTTTCAGATCAATACTGGAACACTGGGTTTTATTTACAATTATTCGTGCTAGATATAGTCAGTGCTTGCTAAAACAGAAACATTTTAACTGTCTTTTAAAAATACCTGTATGTTTTAAGCCTTGCCTAATGAAAAGAACTTGATTCTTCATTGCTTTGATCTCTTGCACTGTCTTCCCAGGATCGATTTACTTTCTGTCAATATTCTGTCTGATCTGAAGGTATCTCCATGCCTACAATAAAGTACTTGCCTTCTCCTATAGGCTGTCCAGGCTATTGGAGATGTAACAACACTGGCAGTTAAGCACTGTATTTTTAGCAAACCTTAAGAAGGCTTGGGGAAAACAGGTTGCTATGTGTATGTCACAGTAAAACAACATCCCCGCATGGGAAATCAGTATTAATTTAATTTTAGTAGGTGAACAGAAATCTAAACAGAAGCTCAGGGAATGGCCTCTATTTCTGCTTTAGCACTTGAATCACAGGTTATTTGTTTAATATCACCAGATTTATGACAGATTACTACCAACCACAGGTATTGGCGAGTTTATAGCAGTCTGCAGCTCTCTTGCCACTGCTGCAAGGGAACTTCTTGAAGCTTCTTACTAATTCGTCTCCTGCAGGGGACACTGCACTTTATTTTCCTGTCAGTGTTAAGCCATGACTTATATCATATATTACTGCCTAAATCCTCTGTAAGCTCTTGATAGGTATTGTGATCCAGTTGTCAAAAAGTTCTTAATTTTCTGTGGCTGTGGTTTCACTCTCCACAGAAATACTTCTTGTTATAAAGATTCATCTGGACCTCTTTCTACCAATGTACCTAATATGAAAATTCTTCCTGATGAAGACGCTTACTATTGGTTGAGTAAACTAAGAAAAAGAGTGCCTGAAGTGCTATAAAGCAAAATATTTTTTTAATAATCATTTTCTGCGTATTCTTCATTTAAAAAAATCTTAAATCTCCCAACTTTCAAATATTAATGCCCCCCAAAATATCAACATTAATTGAAGAACTGTAAATATTGAACTCATTGTATTTCAAGATATCTTGAGATTAGTGCCACAAATATATTGTTGTTACTCAAATCAGATGACATGTAATAAGGCTTTATTTAAACAATTTTGGGAAATTTTCATTTTTCCATGTGTACTTCTTGCTTGAAGGAAGAAAGTGCTTTAAATATTTAATGTTTGCAACATTTGATACAGAAGGATTAATGTTGCTAGCTGTAAGCATCTCCTCTCATGAGGACACCACAAATCCTATCCTTTGGATACTTTCTGATCTGGATTTTGTGGGAAAAAATTACAAAATTAGCTGCTCTCAGAAATGAGTAATCATGAATCTTAGAGTTTTCTAATCAACCTAAGTGGAACTCTACATTAGATTGGTCGAAGGAAAGAAAGCATTACTGCACAGAACTACA
>WEIS01068022.1:0-18725 GCA_013389965.1 Todus mexicanus | reverse complement strand
TGCCACATGTCACAGCCAGGCTGGAAAGTACTTGGGATTATTGTTGTTTTGGCCATCTTTCACATCTTAGCTCTTTGTCCTAAAATGTAATCTGTTTTTGATCTTTGCTATATGATTTTTTTTTTTTTTTTCTCCTCTTTGCACAGATATGTCACATTATAAGAAAGAACATATTCAGGTCTGTTCTGTTCCACTCCTCTGAGCACTCAGAGCTTGATTAACATGCTATCAAGGCAATGAGACTTTTCCCAATGACTCAGATGGGAGCTGAGTAGGGCCCTAACTCATTACAGAGCCATACCAGCAAATTCCCTGGGACAATGGTAAATGTTCCTGATTCTTTCACGCCCTGAAGCGCCAGATCCAGATAGATGAGAGCACAAATAATGGAGAAATGCTGAGAATCTTTGAAGATTTCTTCCAGAAAGTTCTGGGATTTGTCTTTTTCCCTGAAGACAAAAACAAACACCATCACCCAGCCTCCAATCCAGTAAGTCTTCAAGCAGTAGATGCGTTACTTATTTCCACTCATGTAAGCAAATACAGGCTGGAGCTCTTTAAAAGGTTTCAAATACTTCCTCATTTTGATCTCCCGTCTAATTCTGCCCTGGTTTTGGTGCTCTTTCTCCCTTTAGTGCTTCCCAGGGCTAAGCACCTGTGTGCAGAAGAGCTGAAGGTATCAGCTTCAGAATAGGCTTTCATGGTGTCCGCACCAAGCTGCCATTTGCTGCAACCACTTGTTTCTCCATTTGAAGCTTTTATCTAAATTTTCATCAGTAAATTTATGGATAAAGAAACAACGGGCAAAAAGTAGCATTGAAATAATAAAAGATTAATAGTAGTATTAAAGAAAAATAACACTATGGCTTGAAGCACAGAATATCAGGTGCTGGCTGATAATACAAGTAGAAAGTTGCAGTAACTCTGAACAAGAAGAAAGGAAAAGCCTTCATAATAAAGATATTAAAGAGAAATAAGCTTGATTTTAGATATCTAAATGGTTCAGATTTACTAAAGTGGGCTGACCATGGGATTAGGGTAATTCCTGAATTAGCAACTTTAATGAAGCAGAAGTATGCGTCATTCTGTTAGATGTGGAGGGCACAAAAGGATCTCTAAATGGGGTAGTCTCACTTCAAATTTATGCTTCTGAACTCATAAAGCCTTCATGGCATTGTACAAGGAAGGGCCTGCCAAGGAGCAGAATGGCAGTATGATTGTACACGTCCTTCACACACGAAAATGGGGACACAAAATCTCACACGAAGGTTTAAACTCCTATAAATACTCTTAGGTTTTAAGATGTGCCTAAATTCCAGGCACATGCATAAAAGAATATGCCCTCTCTCTTTCTCTTGTTTTGTAAGGACTTTCAGGATGTCTTAAGCTAAATTCTGCTGCTGGAAGCTGAAGCTTTTTTTAGTTTATCTAGTGGGAAGTTTTCTTCATAAAAATGTCATAAACTATGCATGTTACCCAAACCTTATTCCAAAGCTCCTTGACATCCTATGGAAAGATTCATCTTGTTTCCAGCATCTAACATAATATGTTCAAAATGTGTATTCTAGGATAATGTCATATAAAGAAGACAAGTCAGATCAGATGTCCTCAGTCATTTACTTTTTATCCTTTTTTCCTGGGATACTGTGACAATACAGTTAAACCACTGGATTATTTTCTTAGCAGCAAATATATTTCCAATAGCCTTCTTTGGGAAACAAATTTTTAGATCTTCCTTTTCTAAAACTTGAAAACATCTTTCCATACCTCAAGGACAGTGGAAAAAATATTTCCTCTCTTAATTGACATAGGAAATAATGATGGTTGTTTTCACTCTAACGCAGACACCTGAGCATGCTTGAATAAAATATAGGATCTGTGAATTAAAGGATTCAGCTTCAAATCATCCACATCTTCTTTCCTGTTATAATTTATTCATTGATGCTTTTTCATTGATTTAATATTGAACTTGCCAAAGTAATCAAAATATGTTTATCTCCAGAGAAACAAAGCGGAATTGCATACAAGGCACTGGGATGAGAATATACACACCGTTTATTTCAGAATTAAACCTTTGAGGGATTAGGTGGAAGTCCAAAGCTTTGGGGCTTGTGTGTCTCTAAACACATGTTTCCCAGCAGGAAATTTTCACAAATGACTGGTCGCTGTGTTTTGGTTTTGTCAATATGTGGATGCAAACTGGAAAGGTGTGGTCAGAATAAGTCCCACTTGGTCCAGATGACATCGCTGCTGCAAAGCTGCTTGTTTGTTACAATGGAAATACTTAAAAGGAAGGAAACACAGCAAGCGGGTTTCTAATTGAAGTACCACGAAAAGCAGCAGTACCACCTTACCATTCATAAAGAAGGTTTCTGCTAACTCTGGGTTACAACGTTTGGGTTTTTTCCTGTTTAATTGTGCTCCAGAAAAACCAAAACGTGTTTTTGGAAAATTCCTAAATGCATTTGACAAATAAACACCTATCAAACTGCATGCCTAATCTTTAGGGATTTAATGATCTACATTATACTGAGCTCACAAAGGACATAATTCCATACAGGTTTTTTTATATGCTCAAAAAGGAAGGAATTTCAGCTTTAAGCAACGGGAACTCATTAAGCCCTTCATTTCATAGCAATATTTAAAAATAGATGATTAAGTGAAAATGTATTTATGGGAATTTGAGTCCCTTCTAAGCCAAATCATACAATGATTCTATAATCTTTACTAGAAACTATCCAGGTAGTCTCAGTCAGCTTCATTCTCAGGTTCCCTAGTGAGCCCTAGCTTTTTTCCATTCTCCTTTACTCCTGGAAGTGTTGGTTTCTAAGAGAGGCAGTGCAGCACTGGTTAGAGGAGCCAATTTTTGGCTAGAGCATGTCTGGTGGGTACAATGCTTTGGATAAAGCAAATCTTAAGGCAGAAAACAGAAGCATGAAGTATATTTAGGGGGGTAAGTATAAAAATTGCCTGCAGACAACCTAAAAATCCAGAAACACTGGCTGTACAGCTCATGCTTCAGCCATTAAATATCATGGTTCAGTTCCCCCAAACCCAAAATCTTTCTGAAAATATTACAGTGGAAGGAAAATCAAGTTGCAAAAAAAAAAGAATGGAAGGAATAAGCATTTGTTCAGTGAAAGTGTTGCACTAAACAAGCAATTATTCCATTGAGACACTGCACAAAGCTGTCAATTAATATTTCAGAAGGCATTACATATAACGTGAACAGTCCTTCGGTCACAAATTTGAGGGGCAATTATTTAATATTGTTCAAAAGGGAAGTATGCAATTTATTAAGCAGCAATGATATTCAAGGAAGAGTAGTTTCAGCCTTGGAACACTGGAAATAATTGTGCTAGATTAATTGGTATTTGCCAGCAATACTGAATATCCTCAGAATTCAAATTCTTGAAGTCTGTTCAAGTCAGATGATCAATATAACCCTCAGGTTCAGAAGAAGGTATTTTGGAAAATATTGAATAAAAAAAGCAGCTAGAATATTTCTGTGTGTGGTGGTTCTGGTTGGGATGGAGTTAGCCTGCCTGACACAGCCTGTATGGTGCTGTGCTTTGTATCTGGGGCTAAAATTGTGTGGATATCACACCCCCCGCCTCACCGTGTTTCGGCTATTGCTGAACTGTGCGGGCACAGCACCGAGGTCCTGGGAGGGGACAGAGCTGGGGCAATTCCCTTGGATCATTCTATGATGTTGTGCTCACCACAATGTGATCATTTCTGAAGATTAATATTATTGTACTGGTTTGAGCCAGGATAGAGTTAACTTCCTTTGTATTACCTAGTTTGGCTCTGCTTTGGATTTGTGCTGGAAACAGTGTTGATAACACAGGGATGTTTTCCTTACTCTGAGCAGTGCTTACACAGTCCAGGCCTTTTCTGCTCCTCACTCCACCAGTGAGTAGGCTGAAAGGGATGAAGCTGCAACAACTCACCCTAGTTGACCAAAGGCTTATTCCAGCCCTTAGGACACGACGCTCAGCATCTAAAGCTGGAGGAAGAGAATGGACAGGGGGGATATTTGGATTCAGGGCATTTGTCTTCCCAAGTAACAATCATGTGTGTTGGAGCCCTGCTCTCCTAGAGATCGCTGAACACCGGCCTGCTGATGGGAAGCACCCAATGAGTTCTTTACTTTGCTTGCAAGTGCAGCTTTTGCTTTACCTATTAAATCATTTTTATCTTAACCCACAAGTTCTCACTTTTACGCTTCCAATTCTCTCCCTCAGGCCACGATGGGGGGGTGTGAGCAAGTGGCTGTGTGGGGCTTAGTTAAACCATAACAAATATCAACCATCACAAGCACAGAAAAGAGCAGCTTCACAAAGGTAGAAAGGAAGGTGGAAAGATTGTTACAATTCCTTTTTAGCAGATATGGAAGTAGAGTATAGCTCATGGAAGTTGGCTGGGTCATACGATTGACAGCCTAACTCAACTTCTTGGCTAAAATGCTCTCTGGAGATTTAGAAAAACTTTCCCTCACTTTATTTTGACACAATGCAGCAAAATCATCAGTGGAATATGAGAGTTTCCAGCACAGAGTAGGAAACTTCCAGCTTGCTTTTCAGCAAACGGAACATTTCAGGAAATGATCCAAAAGTCACTCAAGTGAGCAGGAGTCTGACTGACTGAGCCTGATTTAAAGGACTCCCACGTTCCGCTGTAGTAAAGCCATGAGCAACAAATGATCCACAGCAGCTAAACTCTCTTTAGGACATTCCTGTCGTCTCTTTAATGTTTCCTCTGTACAAGTTAATGCAGTGCCTGTCATGTTTTGCTATGACAGATCTGAAATACTCTTCTCACCCTTATCCTTGCACCTCTTCTCTCAATTAACACAAATGGAACAGTCCATTGATTAGCTAATCAAGCTGAAGATTGATGAGAGGGTCTTGCACATGTACAAAAATAAAAATAATTTTTTAGTTTCATTTTGTATGAGGTCCAAAGGTTCTGAATCTCTACACTAAGCCAAACAATACACCAACAGGGAAAACAACTTTAATCAGCAATGAAGTATATTGATAAACTTTAAAAGTAAATGAAAAGGGTATTAAAACCTCTTGCAAATTTATTAGTAAAGAGGGGCACATGGACAATATTTTTTGGAGATAACTTGTGTTTGAAAGTAAGTTTGAAAGTCTAAGAAGCAAGAGGTCAAGAGTAACATTTGCCAAAACGTGGTTTCCACTTGAAAAATGCCAGAGCTTGACAGATCATATCTATACTGGGAAGACTGCATCAGATTCCTCACATCCTGCTAACTACAGGTGGCGTTTGCTTTGTAAGGTACGATTGACCAGGTTGCAATAAAATGAGCTGTTTGGGGTGTCTGAGAAATCAGTGTATGCCAATGATATTTAGTACGAACCAATCTTTGAAGGTGATAGGACAATTACAATTTCAAATTTCTTCTTGGGTTTTAAAAGTTGTTTCAAAACATCTTGTCAGAGGAAAACCGAGAGAGATTTGTCATGTGTTCAAACCACTGAACCGGGAGGTAGCGAGCCAGCTCAATTCTGTCCACCAAACTTCTGTGTGACATTGAGAATGTTCTTGAATCTTTCTGCACTTCTTTTTCCCATATGTAAAGCAGGGGTGGAAGAGGAAGCCAGAGAAGAGCTAATTTATTCATGTCTTCAAGGGATTCACTTTCTACAATGATAAAGGTCACTTAATAGGCTGGTGTCTGTCAAAACTAATGTTTTCTAAAAAGACTAGATAGATTCAAAATAAAAATGAGGAGTTAGTCAAAAAGTTCGCTCATAAAACGCATATTATTTAGAGCAACAAGGAGTGCAGGAGTCTGCAGCAAAATTTACACCTTGGGTTTTCAGAGTCTGAGGTTATGGTTTGCTACTAATTTCCTTTTTAAAGGATGAAAATGAGGGGATGATGACATTGCAGCCTCCCAAAAAACACTTTACTAGATGTTCTAATGAACCATCATGATTCACATGCAAAGTGAACTGTTCCTTTGGTCTGTAATTTATAATTGTTGTTTTAATTTGTCCTGTACATTTTTCTCTTGACTGCAGGGCAAATATTTGCATCTGGTTCTCATGGTTCTCTGCCAATACAAAGGATAAATACAAGAAGAAAGAGAATCAAAGACAAAGTGGTCACTACACGGTCAAAAAAATCCCCTGCTAGTCAATCTGTAGAATTAAAAGGGCACACCAAATGTGGTAATGAAAAAGAAGTGCTGAAATAGAATATTGTGAGAATCTGTGTGAGATATTCAGGGTATTAGAGACTTTACCTAAAGTAAGGTAATGATCTGTGCAGCCAGGAAAGAGCTTCTGAGTTTGCAAGCCAAGATTAAAAAAGCTGCTAGGAAGAAAGATACCCAGGAGCGTTCCAGCTAAGCTCATAAAACAAGCTCAAGATTCACAGCAACATGAGCTCTGACTCTCTGACTAAGAGCAGGCAGCAAGTGCAGAGAGTGAAAATGAACACACCTCACTCCAACTTGGAGAGTGAAATGGTTGGAACATTGTATTTTATGTACCTGCTGAGTCCGTGCCAGCACAGCAATATGAAAAAAAATAATCCATTGGCAGTGCATCAACATCTCTCACTTTCAGGTCACTCCTTTCACTGCCCCTGGCAGGGGTTAGATAATTTCAGAAGAGGTGAAGAAATGGATTTACAACAAAAATAATAACCATCACTGAGTTCTGAGGACCTTACGTGCCCTCTTTTCCTTCAGTGAATTTTATGTTTTTAGTGATAATAAGCTATCCAAGCACGCTTCCCTTCAGAGGCAAGAGAAAATAGGAGAATTTTTGTAAGTAAGCTCTCAAATCTAGTTGTCTAAACATGTACACACAAAAGACAGATTGCGGTGATGACTGTACCGTGTAAAACAGGTGTAAAATACAACCACAGTTCCAAGAAATCATCCCCTCAAAGTCCTCACAGCTAGGAGGAACTTAAGGGTGGAGATGTTCTGTTCTGGAGCCCTTGTGAACTTTTCACTGCAAATCTCACCAGGTCTCTCACTGCTCCTGAACCCTCTGAAAACATTCCCAAAGGCCCAGGATCATTGTGAATGCACCCAAAGACCTCTAAGATTGAAGAGAAGACGACTGCTCTTGAGAATGTAGGAGTGGAAGGGATCCATCTGGTGCCTAAGTTCCGTCACTGCTATTTTACATATACTTGTAATACAAAGGATTACAGTTTGAAAAAGGAGACAAGCAACGACAGTGGGTCGTCTTGGTTCCAGAGGAAGGATGTGGCTCTTTCCCAGCCACCTCCAGCTGGTACCGGGCAGCTCTTGGGGGCCTGGTGGGCAGTGGTGGTGGTTAGGCCCTGTCCCTGTAAAGCTCTTGGGGAGCCCTGAGTTTACGCTGCTCCAGCTTTGAATCATTTCAGGTTCGGGGTTGTTTTTTTCACTACTCTGTTTGAAAACATCATCACTCTGATGGTCAGAAACTTCCTTGCATTGCAAAATTCATCATAAGGACTTGTATAATCCCTTGTTCCTGTATCAATACGATACTTTAGTTTGGACGTCAATGAGCTTCTCCAAACAACACATGCTGCTCAGGCCAGGGGAATTTTTTCTCTGCCTACTTACATTTTAATATGATGTCAAGATTTCGATCTATCTCAAAGCACACTTAACAGCTACATATCAATCAGTACCAGATAAGTGTGACACATTCACTAGTTATGACTTTTGTTACAGCAAAGAAAATCCAAGAGGTCATTCCGTAGTGCAGGAGTGACAGCTGTGTAGAGCTCCAGCTCTACTTTTGAAAATGAGGCTGTAAAATAGTAAAGGGGTCAAAAAACACAAGGTATACTGCTTTGGTTAGACTTCTATCATGAGTAATATAAAAGTACTGCAACATATCTGTTGACAATTGTTTCTGTATCACAGGGGGTCCCCCTAATGGTTTATACGTGTGCTGTTGGACACTTAGTTTAAAATATATGGCATTTTTACTTCTTAAGAGGAGGACCTGTTCATCTCATGTTACTTTTATTGCACTATTTGGCCATTAAGTTCTTGAAATCACTTTTATCAAGATAGGGTAGAGCACACCAGTGGTCACAGACCCGTCCAGCTGGAGTTGTAATGCAGAACCTGCAGTTTCTTCTCCTCAGAGCACTGCAAACGCTAACCCCTCCAAGCTTTACTCCTTGCAAGAGCTGAGTGTCACCTCATCTTCTCCAGAAGAAAGATTCACACAGTTTCATTTAAGGGAAGAGAGGATTCACCAAAATGATGGGTACAAACTGATTGATGCGTCTTGTGAGTACAACTGGGAAACACTTCTGTAAAGTTATTGTCTATAATCAGTTAATAGTTTCCTCAGGGAAACCCTCAGTTAAAAGAAGATGACATGCACAGTCGACTTAGGATTTGAGACATACACAGCTGATTTAGGATTTGACACTCCCAGAGGGACAGAAACCGATGTGGGTGTAAGAGTGAGACTAAGCGGATGGAAAGGGAGTGGGGGAGAGGCAGAGCTTGTGGGTGTAAACCTTTCATTTTATGTGAAAAGGATAAACAAACTTGTCTCATGAATAGCGGTATTGATTTCTATAGAAAATGTGTCAAACTTCACGGGATCCCTGTCCACAAGAGCTATGTGGTTGGCACAGGGCAAGCTACACACACACACTTCCTAAAAAAGAACCATGCCAAATTTCATCTTGGATTTGCCTTCCCAAATCTATTTCCTATTTACTTTTTATCAGCGGGGTTAGTCTTACTAGATCCAGGACATAATATTAGCGTGCAGATCTGAAATTGTTTTGAATGCCTTATCTCTGCTTCATTTTCTACTTTCTTTTTCACCTGATGTGCTTTTAGATACCTTTGATTTAGAAACATCTAGAAAACTGTTAGAAGTTTCCCTTAGTTGAGACTGAACACTCGAGTATTTCAGTGCAGTTATGTTATATATTACTATCACATGTCTATTTATTATGTTTGCATTATTTATAGTATAGATTTGTTATATATGATATCATATTATTATAAATATTTCCATACTAGAGGCAAAACCACAAAGAATTAGGAGTGTAACTTAAATTCCAAGAGCAGCAGTTTTAACCTTTTAATTCTCCTTTCTTTTACTAGTCTCTACAAGTCACAGACTGAAGTCACCAGAGCAGTATCAATGTACCAGATGAAGATGTGACTCCCTGATTTCAATCACTAACAGGCCTTCTCTCCACAACCTTGAATCTAGAGAGATGTGTTTGTCTATACAGTGATGCATCAGAAAAATAGTTACATAATGGGAGTTTTTGTACAAAATGGTCACTCTTTCCCAAACAGCAAAGAAAATCGTTTTGAAACCCTACTGCTTGAAATAATGTTGGTTCTCGGGGGGTTCCAAGGCATGATTTTTCTTCTAGCTTTGCAACAGTGAAAGCACATGATCTGCCAAAGCCTGAATTCTTCCAAACTACCGTGATCCATTGAATTTATTACTAGTTACTAACAGCTTCCCATGGTTCACTTACATATTTCAAGTTGAAATCAAATATACAATATAGCACAGGCAATATTTTGCAGCTTTTCTCTCTCCTAAATTTATAGTGGGAAGTCCTGCCGTAAAATAATTCATGATGGATGACAGGACCTTAAAGCGTACCGCAAAATTAAAGGCTCGAGAACAGCAATATGAGTAATTTCATAATAAAATGATGAGGCTGCCTTCACAGTGCTGATTTCTTAGAACGTCGACTCGCTCATTTATACTAGACAGTAAATTTCATCTTTTCACATGCTTCCTTTTCCCAGTTTTTTATTGCAGTCGTTTTACATCTTAAATATTAACTTGCATTGCTACTTTGTTAAATATATTTTCTGACACTCCAAAAGATGGGGATTGAGCGTCACTACAGACATGGTATAATAAAGAATTGTTGGGATACTTGAATATAATCGCCTTACAAATACATTAGAACTTTATATTATCAACAACAATATTATTATTATTATTATTATTATTAGAGAAAGAACTGGGTTTCCAAGATTTCTGCTGTTGTTGAGTAAATTTCACCCAAAGTGTTTCTTTACTCTACACTCAACATTTTGATCATATACCCTTCCTTTAGATGCACTGAATAAAATCAGCTCCTTAGAAAGTGAGAAGACACCTTCTTTTAACACAATAACCTTGTGAATCCTGTGTTCAAAGGCTTTGCCATCACCTCTGTTGATGAACACTAAACAACTACAGTATTGAGTGAGAGTCCATTAAAAGAATCAAGGATACCCAGGGGTGAAAATAGCCCCATAAAACACTAATGAATTATAATTTACCAGAGAATTTCTGTGGTACAGGTACAGCTCCTACAGAAAAACCTTGGAGATGGGAAAAGTCTGCCACAGATCTCTTAGCTAAATGGTTTTTGAACATCACGCTACTTTCTATGTCATTTTTGGTCAGTTTGCCGTATTAAAATGTATTTGGTCCACCTGCTTTAATGCGTTTATATACAGCAAAGCTCACGATGTCTAAGTCCCCCATACTACAACCGCTGAAGGGGAAATGGAACTCAAGTAAACAAATTTACGCTGATAATTGAGGAGAAAGAGCACTCAAAACCAGTGCATCCAACATGTTTCTCAATTAATTACAACTTGCAGTAATTCCGGTTCTCCTTTTCAAGTGATACTTTGTATTTTGGTACTGTTAGAAAAGAATATTACGGTTTGGAAGCAAAATGAAAACACTAATCTACATTGTTGTGAAACTGTAGTTGTTCACAGTCAATTTTCACCCCTGGCACTGTAATAAACATCTGGGCTACTCTGCAGCAAATTTTTATGAAGCTTATGAACAAACAGAGCATCCACGATCATAACAGTTTGCAATAGTATTTGATATATTTAGCTATTTCCTCACACAATGTAGCCAAGTTTACACCGTTCCCATTTAGTAGACTAAGACACAAGGTTGCACCTACACAGTCATGCAACAGAATCTTCTACCGATGGCCATAGGGACAAACTGATCAGCTGCTCCGACCATCTTGCCACAGAAACATCCTAGCCATGCCTCAGAGGGGACTCCCTTAAGCAGCAGAGGTGCTTTAGGCTTTGGACTCTGCCACAAACACACAACTGCTGTTTCCCAACAGGCCTGTGACACCATCTCACCCCAACAGTGCTCACCATGCATCTCAAATGCCTTCAAAAGCTTCGGGTGAACATAACCCATGCAGCTATCTTACACAGTGGAGCAGACAGATGAGGCTAGCAACGGGAAGCCTGACAAACAGCTTCTCCAAGAAAAGCTGTATGCTTCTTCCCACATCTAAGCGTTTTATCTTCAACCAGCAATTCAGTAAATCTGTTGAACACACCCAGAGGAGCAGCTGCAGCAATGGATTCATTAGCACAAGGCCAACTATGACAAATACTCTGCAGAGAGTCACTCCCCTTTACACTTTGAGAACTTATTGGCAGGTCGAGTGTGTAAAACATCTGGTTGCCCACGATGCTGGGGGAGGTTAGGCCTTCGCACAAACAGGCATGTGGTTAAAGTCCCCATGTACTAGTGATGAGAGGTGGGTTTCCACCATTCCTATGGTCACCCTCCCCTGGGTTCTGTACTCTTTCCAATTGTAGATGCTCTATCTGTTTACATGCCTCCTACGCTGCATTTTCAGCTCAACACAACCCAGACTTGCCAAGGAAAAAGCTTCTGTCTGGCAGCCGCCTGCAGCAGTGTCCTCGCCCTCTCTCTGCCTAACCCTGTCGTGTTTCCAAGTTTTTTTAATAACTACTCACACTGTGTCCTGCTTTACAGAACCACATCTAAAAGCGGATGAAGCACCTGAGCCTTTCTGCCTTGCCAGGAGACCTCTCAGTAGACCTCTCAGGAGGCAGAGACACCCTTTTGCTATGAAGGAGCACGATCATCCTGCTGTCCAGTGAACATGCTGGTGGCAGCAGAAAGACTAGCCCAATTAAAAGCATCTCAGAACTGAAACTCAAGAGCAGAAGCTGGGCTAGCAGCTGCACTACAACCTGGCAGTGCCGGTGCTCTGGCTTACCTGTACACCTTCCCACACTCATCTCTAGCCAGCACAGAGCTCCTGGTGTCTCCCAGCTCTGGAACATGGATTCCAGCCAAACGACAAGAAGAACCTCTAACGCGAGGCCACACGCTGTAGCACCTTTAGCACTCAGACCTCTCAAAACAAAACTTCATCAGCCTTAAAAATGGCACAATGACAACATCTTAGATGGTGTCAGCTGGGAGGGTTATGACTCAGAAAGCCTCAAGCAATCTGGACAAGGATTTTCTAAACCTCTCATCAGGCAGAGTGACACGTCTCAGATGAATGACGCAGAGAAAAAGAAAACCAAATATGTGGAAAAATTTAAAATCTTATTCTGCACATTTACTTTAAACTGTTTTAAAAAACGATCTCTGGAAAGAGCTTGTTGAAGCATACATCTGTATTCACAGCACTAGTACAACACTTGTACTAACGACCTAGGCTTCTGTATTTTGCCTCCAAATAAATCCTTAAGTCATTCATTACCTCGCATGTCTTTCTATCCTTTAGTCTCTCTATCCTTTAGTCTCTCCCTGGCAGTCACACTGACCTGTGTTGGTATTTGTAAGATCAGCAGTTTGTTCCCAATAAGAACTATTTGCAAGTAGAATATGAACTGTCACAAAAGCATCCTTCCCACCAGGTGTTCGAAACCACAGTTTCAGATCATGATCCAAAGGTTAAGAGATACCTTGTTCACTGCTGCTCTCCAAAAGACATTCGCTTTCCCCATGAAATCCTCTGCTTATTCAGAGGGATTGTGTAGAAGTTATTTCTGCTTGCTTACTGCTACAGCTAGCTCAAGGTGCAGAGCAGTAAGCACTCACCCAGACTAGAAAGCTGCAAAATGAGCCTGATGTCTATGCTCTTTGCAAGACCCCTGCCAGCAGCTACTGCTGACAAGAAATACCTTAGGTCATGTAAGGTGGTGAACACTCGGGTTCCTTGCTTCTCACAGCAAAAGCAGGAAAAACAAGCGCTGCTTCCCCCTCCCTTCACTCCTTTACAAGCTCACCGAGGGCATGAGCCACCTTCACCTCACACTGGTACAGGGTAAAATTCAAGGGAATTCTTTGCTGCACTGTGCCTTGTATCATTCCTAAGGTACCAGTGCATTTTACAAGATTTCTGGATTCTGAATTCATCCTCTCTAAAGCAGAAAGAGAAGAATCTTTCTTATCGAGATCTCTTCTTTTATAAGGTTTTAGGAGGAGAAGTGGTCAGAGATGCGGAATTAATAGGTAAAATAATGTCTGTTTCTAACAAAACTATGGATTTTTCTATTAAAATTACCGTTGCGATGCAGTACAAAAGCCATGTGTTTGAAAACAGCAGAGAAGCTGACATTTGGAGAGTGATGGGGCAAACAGTAGATCCCTTGAAATAGAAAATGTATGAGTTGTCTATGAAATATAAATAGAGCATTTCTCTTGACCTTCTTCACATACCTCTCTTTAAGGCATATTTTAAAACCAATAGTCTGTGCAATATATAACGCCTAGTATGTTGATTAGAATGAGCAGCAAGGAGTTTGAAGATATGAACACAGGATTTATGTGTTTGTCCTCTTTCAGAAGCTGATCAGTTTTTAAAATTAGTATTTTAAAATCAGCGGTAGAATCAATGTGAAAATGTGCCCTTCCATCTTCTCTTAATGTTACCTACAGAAATGCATCTTGGGGTCCAATGGTATCCCATGAAACTATCGAGTGGATAAGGTGTTATTCAACAGGAGTAAGGGTGGCAGTCTGTGTCTGTTCCTCTTCTGTTAGACTAACCAAAGTTCCTATCTGATCCTATAACATAGATTTACCTTTCAGAAAGTTAAATTAATCATCCTTTATCCACTACAGCTCTATATAGATACTTTTAATTAGCACATTTCCCCTTGGCTCTTCTCTTCCTTTAAACTTCTCAACATGTTCTTGACGGAACAATTGGGTTTTATTAATGTGTGACAGCTCAGAGCTGCAGCGAGCTGTTTGCCAGATGTTTGAACTCTGGTGAACTGCTGTTCACTTGTCAGACTGGCAATGAGGAGTGAACAAATATCGCGCTATTCAGCCTCCCTCCTGAGCTGCCAGAGAATTTCAAACAGCTTCAAGAGCCAGAGCCAAAGGATCTGCTGAGAAAGAATAAGGTATGTTCCTAATGAGATCAGTGAGCCATGACTTTTTCTAGAAAGGCAACTTGGATTTTATTATCTGCTGTTCATAGTGACAGAGTCAAGGGCTCAAACATCAGAGGGATGCACGCTACAGGGAGCAGGAGGCTTCAGAAGGACACAGCTTTCACTGGTTCTCGGGTTCTTCATGGACTATTAAGTAGAGGAGGGAATAGAAGTTAGCAGACTACTATAAAGCATCTCTGAGCTGCCACACTTGACTCTGAAGATGTTCCTATCTGTGAGCAGAAGGAGAGAGGTCTTTTGTGAAGAACATGCATTTTAATCACTTGTTCAAGGGGAAGGAACAGAACATACGCTTTGTTTTTCCTTTTTGTTGCAATTCCTTCTTTCGAGTTACATGTGAAACAAAGTGCTAGACCTGTGTTTCATTCACCCCTATAAACACAAAAAATGGACCCCCAAAGATCTCAGTAAATAAGAAGGGGTAGATGTTGAAACATGTCCCACCTATTCTACTAATCAAACATACACATGTGCCTCGTATGCAACCATCTTATTGAAGAGTTGCACTCACTGTAGTGAGACCATGTCTTCATAATCCCAGCCAAGGACAGCCTCTCTGGTATCAGCGGATTTCTATCTCCCTGCTGAAAGAGCATTTTCTTGATTCGATTATGACATGTAAAATCACCTCATTTGAAAGCAGTACCTGTGCCAAAGAACTCAAGTCTTTCTGTGGAGACGAGCATAGTTTGGGTAGAACCAGGACTCACTGTGGCAAGCCAGATAAAACACTGTTTAAAGCGTGACCTTAAAAAGCCTGAAGACTGTTACACAGATCCAAATCACAGCAGTTCAGTGTTGCTGTTTTATAATAAATCTCCTGCATTACGTTGTTTACACTGCACTGAAAGCCACTTGAGCAGGATTAGATGAGGGTTGTCCTGCAGGTTGCTTTTGGAAACAAAATGGACCTCTCCTGCGGCTATGACAGCAAACACAAATTTTCTTCAGTATTGAGCAGTGGTAGAAACCAAAACCCAGTAAAATGGACTAATTATCTTTTCAGGATTTTTTTTCTCCTTTATTGTAATTTCACTGCAGAATCCAGATAAGACAAAAGGTGGACTAGGAAATAAGCTCTTTTTATGTATAAATATTAAAAGGAGGGGAAAGAGAAAATAATTGGTTAGCAATTCATCTACAAGTGTACTCACTCTTTTTATTGCAGGGTGGAAGTCCATATTCTGACAAAGTAAAAGCTATTTCTATTTGTGCGTGCATGCTTCTATGAAAAACCTTTGCAATCAAGTAAAAGCAGATCATACAATCTTAGAATTGTTGTTGTTGAAGAGACCTTCAAAATCACCAGGTCCCACTGTTAACCAACTGCCACGTCACCACTACACCACATCCCTCAGCACCTCATCTGCATGTCCTTTTAACATCTCCAATCCCTGTCCTAGTCCTGCTGCCCATACTGGTGCTAGCAGTAGTCAGGATGCTTCTATGTATGTAACAGAAAATGCTTCCCAGCAGGTAATTTTCGTTTTCATGATTTGTTCATAGCTGATTTGGAACTGTGTAGGAACCGCAGTATGTCAGACCAACAATGATGCTCTCTAAAGTATATACTGAGGAAATTGGGAGCTCTAGGAAATTGAGAGGAATATAGTGACATTAAGTACAATTGTAAACCCAAAAGAGGATAAACTCTTGTTTTATTTCACAGTGCAAATGGAAGGAGGAAAGTAATATGATTGTGATTATCAGAGTGGAGCTTTGCTAAAGCTGCCAGTCTTAATATTCCCACCAGGTGGAATACTTGGGAATGATCACGTACAGATTTGAAGGAAAAGAAAGGCTCAGTAGTAATCCCTCACTATTCTGTCATGTCTCAAAGTCCAAGATGCAGAAAAGGCAGAAAGAGTGAAAAGACTGTGCTGAGCTTGCAGCTGCTCTTCTTCAGGTGGAAAATCCAAGTGACCCCCAAAAGCTTCCAACTTAAAATAAAGAAACACTGCAACATTTATGGAGTCTAGCAGGTTTTTCAGTGCGTCAGTCCCTAGGCCAATGGTTCTCAGTCCTCGTCCTTCAGGCTTTACAAGCAGACCAGTAAAGCTGTCCACTGCTGGTTTTATGTGTCACTAACGATGATAAATCGTTTTCACAGCTTTCTAAAGAGCTTCTACACTGTTTAACAGTGCACAAAATTCCATCCAGTTATACCAGGTAGCACTGAAGGATTTTGTGGGATTCCTCATAAAACAAACTACTATGAGCCTGCTTAATCCCAGAAACTCTTGATTTTTATAATTACCCAAGCGATAACAAGAAAAATTGCAAACAAAGCTGCAGTTTCACCCATCTTTTGTCATTATACCTGACTCAATAAACTTGAGTTATCTTTCCCCCTGTTCTCTCTGAGCTGAAATATTATTTCCTTATTTTATCCACAGGACTCCTTGAAGTGAGCAGCAGCAAGAATTCTGTGTAATAGTTTCTCTGTGGTGATTTATTCACTTGCACTTCTCTCAGGACATTATTATTTTTAAAAATACTTCTTTACCTTTCTTGAATTAAAAAAAAAAGATTAGTGTTTTAAAATCTTGTTTTCTCACAGTTTTAATTAGTTGAAGCCTGGTTAGCAACAATATATAGCAGAAACATGACGTATCAGGGCTAATAAATCAGCAGACACTATTTTCTTGTGAGTTTTCCTCAATTTTTATTATGTGTCCTTGGGTACTTAGATTCAGCTACAACACACAGAACCTTGTTATCTGGGCTGTAATTGAAGATCCCCCTACAGATGTCCACAGCAAATCAGATGAAACTGTGTGTGGTAAATGAAGTAATTATGGTCTGCTTAGCTCAGTCTTGATTTTGATAGAGTTTAAAGGAGTTCAAAGACAAGAATATCTTATCCAAGGCTTCATTTGATTGGGCAGAAGTAATAATTCTCTTACATTACAGCCGTTCTGCAGCAACGGCACAGCCAAAACCCACTCTGTGTTCTTCAGAATTATACCTACAGTTTCAGATAGCGTTTGTGCATACATTTAAGTGGTGAGTTTTTCCTTTTATAGGCCAAAATAACCAGGATCTAATATTTCCTGCATATGTTGGAAATTCAGATATCTGAGAGATTACAACCTGCTTTGCGTGCTGAAGGATAATGACTAATTCAACTTTGCTGGCAATTCCTGCAAAAAAGCACTGCAACGCGTGTTGCTGAAAACCATTAGGAGTGCCTTTTTTCCTCTGTGTGCTTGTGTTGTTAGTAAAACCTCCTCTGAAACAGTCCTTTGTACAGTTTTAAACTGTGGTAATAGAATTGTGTAATCTTAGAAGCAAGCCTTGCAAAACACCTTGTGGATTAGCAAAGGAAACTATCATGCCGTTAACTTCCCACCTTCGCGCAATATAAAAATCAAGTTAATAAACCTGTAAATATCTTCGTGTTCTTCTCTCCAGCACTTGAAAGAGTGCTTCTCGGCACTGGGATGTCTATAAAACACAAGTATCTGTTATACTTCATTTGTTTCCCTTCTTATTTTCCTTTCTCTGTCTTACATCAGGATAATCTCTACTACCCCTTGGTTTTCAACCTATCCTATCATGCAACTGCCTGCTGTACCTCCCTGTCACAAGCACAGTGCTTTCTTCAGCTGCTTTGACCACAGGAAAAATACCTTTCCCTTAGTAAAGGCAACGCAACGCAATCCTGGGTAATCTGCTCTGGGTGACCCTGCTGGAGCAGGGCAGTTGGATGAGATGATCTCGTGAGGTCCCTTTCCACCCTCACCACACTGGGACTCTTTGATTTTCTACACTCTGATTTTAGCCAAGGGTTAGGAAAGACTGGGAGAAGTTCAGAACTCTAATTAAGCAAAGCAAATAGTCACAAGAACTTAACCGAGCTCTATGGCACATTAACAGTCAATGCTGACTAATAGAAAAAGAAACATTTCAGAAAGCATTGTCAGAATGAATCTGGTACTTTAAAAGCTTCTACGTTAGCTATAGTTATTTAGAGAAAGAAATGAGAATCACTGAAGAGAGACCAGTGGAAGTCTCTGCTGAATGTGTCAGCTGCTAAAAAAAGATTTTGAAAATAAACCCCACAAATATCAGGATTTAAAGTGCAGTTTCCGTGGCTTCCTAATACAAATCAAGTGTTACTTCGCCTTTGTATAGCTGTCTCCAATCTGATCATTCTATCTGGAGCAAAGAGAGAAATGGATTCATTCTAAGAACAGGGTAATTCAAGTCACTGAGAAGCTGCTGAGGGAAGGAAGGTTGGGATTTAGAAGTCCCATAAGAGGAGTTTGTGTGGAAAAGTCAGCTCTTCTCAGGACTTTCAAGATCATGGTCACCCCATATCAGCCATTTGATGCAAGTTGCCAGTCCTGAGCATTAACACATTTTTGAGCCATTACTGTGGCCTCTTCATTTCCCCATCATTGTTTCACCTCATACTGGCTTGAGACATCTAACATGGACTTAATCATAATGTCTTGTGCTCTTTCGG
>WEIS01068020.1:28318-42478 GCA_013389965.1 Todus mexicanus | reverse complement strand
AAAAAAAAAAAAAAGTAGCAAAGCAAAATTGGAAACCCAGAAGAGAAAGAGGCAAAGTGAGTCTATGAAATTTAGTTTATGTGTTCCACAGCATTGTACTAAAGCTAAAACTGCAGAGAACAGTAACTGACATAAGTCTATTTTTAAATTATTATATACACTAACATAGTGACTACATGAGCCACAAGCATACTCAGCTTGCCCTGTCTGTTCAGAGGTCACTGCTACTTAACTTGCAGATTCAGTGAGAAACAGGAGGTGTTTCTTTCTGAAGCAGGTGATAAAGTTCCCGTAAATTTAGATCATTTCGTACATAAGGTGAGAGCAAACTCCAGAGAAAAAAGGAACAAAGTATAAGGCTAAATTTGGCTGAGTTCTGCAATAGGAGCTCAGTGCAATGATAGAGAAGCATTTTTTGCCTCAGGTAAAACATAGTATCTAAATAGTTTAAAAGCAATGGACTCAGGATTGCCTCCAAAATCATTGGACTTATGCTGGTTTTATGCTGCTATAGTTTGGGAAGGAGTTGTCTTCTGACTGTTTTGCCCAGCCCCCTCATGTCCTTAACTATTGTTGATCCAGTAATTTAGCAGGTATCAGCTTCCAGCTCTGCAGATCCCTCACATCCCAACTAAACCCTGCATTGCTAAAAGGCAGTGCTATGTTTCAGGTCTGAAGTTCACTACTAAATTTACCAACCAAACACCACTTTGGAGGCAGAACTACACGCATGGGAAAGTGGAGGGAGAGGATGAAAAAGGATACACACTATCCTATTCCTTGGCAATTCTTCTATAGAAGCCAAACCCTCACCTGATCTACACAGGAAACACATCAGCCAATGAAGTGTCAAGTGCTGCTCAGGTAGTTGGAAGAAATAACCAGTGACTAGTGCAGATGATCACAAGGGTATGCAAAATGAATTTTGGTAGCAGTCTAAATATGAATTGACATATTTGCATGGTATTTCAAACACTCCTACAGAAGTGACTCTGGCAATTGTAACACCAAGAGGGCATCCATGATACAGTGACACCAAGGATGTTAAAATATAAACTCAGAACAGCAGGGTCCCACTGCCTGAAATTCACTTTGCTGTAAAGAGAATTCCATGAACACGTATCTCCTACAGTTCAAAGATATCAGCAACATCTGGGAAACGTAATGAAGTGAATTAGGACAAAGCAGCTTCATTTTCCTCAAATTTCTTAATTTGCTACATTCTTTTTCCTATTCTGCCACCTGATTTATCAATAATTCTGGCCAAATTCCATTTGAGTAGCTCCCTTTCGCATTTCGGATTTCTTTCTCTAGAAACTTAAACACCTGCAGAGTCCTACAGGACAGAAATCAACACTTTTGAGAATGTATCTCAGAGGTATGTTGTGAGAAAATTACATTGGTAAAAAAGACAAACACGAGGAAAAAAATCACAAGGTATACAATTCCTTTTTTTCTTAAGCTTAAATAGATCTCATTTATGTGATATTGATTACTGTTATCATAGGACTAATGATATTCTTTCTTACTTTATGGTTTTATTTTACTGGCTTTCAAATCTACAAGTAGTCCATAATGCTATGTTAAGCCTGGTCTACTGAGCCATACTAAACAATGAAAACAGGAGGATCTCTGTCAGTAAAATTCTGGAAGTTTCAACACGATGCTCGTGATTTATGTTGGAATAAATGAAAAATTAATCACATCTCAAATTTATCATCTACACAAAGGAGAAACAAACCATCTTGAATTTCACAATACACTATATTCTGAATTGGAAAAGTCCTTGGACTAATCTAATCTAAAGCAATGCTGAACCTTAGCACAACATTACAAAAGAGAAAGTATCCCTGTGCTGCAGACCAGATGTTACTGCAGAGTCTCCTTCCTGCTGAAGCACAATTCGCTTTGTCA
The DNA here is from genome assembly GCA_013389965.1 of Todus mexicanus. Taxonomy (NCBI): domain Eukaryota; kingdom Metazoa; phylum Chordata; class Aves; order Coraciiformes; family Todidae; genus Todus; species Todus mexicanus. The sequence continues at coordinate 40,564 of WEIS01068020.1, read as the reverse complement.
TTGAGCCATCACTTGCATATGGAGCTGCTTGTATACAGAGATCTTTCAGGAAGAGAATTAACAAGAAAAATGTCAACATCTGACCATATTAATTCTGCCAAAGTGAGTAAAAGGGATGCATAAGCCACAATCATGGCTAGTTTATATGCTATTGACTGTAGCCAATGTGTTGGAGGAGGTAACTGTTAGTGCTTTGTCCTCCCTGTGTCTTCCTTCAACAGCTGAAAGCTCCCTAGTCATGCAAGCATTGCAAGACCAACCATGAGGGATGTAGGATCGCTGGCACCCCAAGATATCCCGTGTTTCACCTAAAGAACCCTGCTCTCTGCAGAAGATGCTTTCCTGCACATGGCCAAGGAGCTGCTGGGACGTCCATGGAGACCCCTTCAGTTTGTGGCTGTGCCCCTACTCAACACTGCTGTGCTGGGCATCCAGCTTCATCCATACTTGTTGCACAGCTGGCAACAACGGAAAGAACCAGATGTTGCCTCAGCTTGAAAAGTGAATGCCGAACTAGTTCGTTGGGGTTTGTTTGTTTGTTTGTTTTCAAAATTAGGACTTCCCCTGCCTAAGCTGCCTTCTTGATTCTCTGATTCATGTCAATCATTTTGGTTACTTCCTCAAACAGGTTCTGCAAGGGCTTTCTAGCAAAAGTAAGTGTGTACTTATGTATTATATATATATACATGGATATATACGATTATAGTGATAGTGTGTGGATAAGGGCTGACTTACGCACCCACACATTGGCCGCTCCCTTCAGAAGCTGCTGCCAAGAAAAGAGCCTGAAATGGGGCTTGTTTCCCTGTCACCATGGCAACGTCGGGTGGGAAGCAGCATTTCCTACAAGGCATTGTGCAGAGCCTCTGTAAGATGCTGTCAGGCCACCAGTGACCCAGGGCTAAGAATGTTGCCCACCATGTGCTGCCATCACCCCTCAACCTCCCACAGCTGCCCTGCTATGCCAGCCACCTCCATGACTTCTCCCGGAGGCCCACAGGCACCAGCACTCAAAGATGCCCCCAGCTTGCCTCAGCATCAGGCTGGAAGAAAGCCTGGCAGCCGCCCATGAAGGCTGGTGGGGATGCAGGGGATGGGTGGAGGGGCCTCAGGCAGCTGCCCTGCTGCCTTATACCTACACTGCCTTGACCCTGGCCCATCTCAAGTGGCTTATAAGTTGTATGGGCAGCAGTCTACCTGAAAAAACCTCAGCTGAACCTAAAAACCAAGCTTTTGACCCTATGCCATGCCTGCAGACTGAGCAAGATCAGGCTTTGTTTTAAATAATTGGTTTCCTCACCGCAACTCTGGCAGCTAAGACTAACGCATTTTAAACAGTATGTAGGTTTACTTAAGTTATTTTTTACTTCCTCCTCTTACTTCTGAGTAACATCTGACCACAGTAACAGAAATTTAAAACCTTGTATTTGCTTTAAGGCATGTGCACAAGTCTAAAGCCTAGGTAAATAATGAATAAATCTCATCCACTCTCTATTATGCCAACCCACTTCTGTGTCCTTGAGAGTCTGATGATTACTGCAACAGCATAAGACTGACAGTCAGTGTGACTAGGTATAAACATCTTTTATAAAATTTGGATATTTCTTTCTTGTGTGAACAGGTCTGGGTGCAGATGGTCTGGTATTAGCGTGCAAAATGAGTGGTGAAGTGAGAAAACGCATTCTCACAGATACCTTAGGCACCACCACAGAGAAAGCCTTCATGATGTGAGGTGTGGCCTACAGAGAAATGTTCAAGCCATCCAGTGACTAAATATAAGCTACCTGCTCAAAGCAAACCAGCACTAATGCACTACCTGTTCCTGTCAATCCCCTCTTAGACCTTGTTAGTTCTCCCACAGAGAAGTTCTGAAACTGAAGCTCAGCCCTTGTTCAGACACAGGAAATCCACCCAGGAAAGACACACTGTGGTTTCCCAGCTGCTGGGAAAAAAAAATGCTAGGAGGTTGCACTGGAAAATTCGGGGAATTCAACTGTAGAACACAGATCTAAACGATTTCATTAACTCTGTCACTTTGCAGAATATTTTGTTTCTTTTTTTCATGCATCTATATTTATTCTTTATTTCATTAAAGTCATTACCTTATTTTCTTGGCTCTCCTTCTCGATCCTCTCCCATCTCTTTTCAGCAAGGTCCTTTAGCATGCTCCCAACATCCCTGCAGCCCAAGCTTTCACCTCCCCTGGGGTTCTTGCTCACATCCTATTTAAACCAGCAACCACCATCTCCTTAAAAGCAACTTTGCAAACGTTATCTGGAAAAACTCCTTTGTTAGAGGAGGAAAACAACTGTGATCTTTGCTTTACTGCTCCAAATTAACAGAGTAGCTCTATAACACAAAACCCAAGAAAGCACAATTTCCTAGGGATTTGTGCCTACATGGCTGGTGTATCTCATGCCTAATAGGTATGAGAAAACTCTGAGCAAAGCTGGCTCCAATCGCAGGAAACTCGTGGTTGGTTTTCACTGTGTGAATTCTATAGGGTATAAAATTGATGGCTTCACAATGCAATCCTTCTTCTCAGTGGAGATGTTACCAATGTCTCTCTCTTGTATTACGCATGACAAATCATGTAGGGAACTTACAATATTTAGATTCAATGTCATCCATGTCACACTGGCTGCAGTTGGACATGGATTAAAAGCTAGATAATGTGAATCTAAAGACAAAGCCCTACCTGCCTACACCTTCTTTTACTTAGGAAATCCTGCAGAAGTCTAAATTTGTCAGTTTGCCAAATGTGTCCTATAACAGCAAAAGTAAAATTGACCAGAGTTTGATGAAGGGGCTGGAGTAATGGCATTCTTGTGCTCAACTTCAGTGGTGCCAGTATTGTTACTCTCCCACCAAAACTTAAGCTAAATTATTCTCAGCTGTTATGGATATTCTTTAGAAAAGATACTAAAGTGTGGTTTGTAATAGCACCAAGGACACCAAAATCACCACAGTCAGTTTCTGGTCAAAATGGTCAACTCTCAATTTCTTAATGTTATATTTGGCCCTGAACTTAGCAGTGGGAGAGAGGAATTAATCATGACCTGGGCTGTCTACAGATCAGACAGTTTACCTTTTACCTTAAAATCATGAAATTTGACAAATAAAATTGTTTCCCAGGTTCTGTGCCTTCAACTTTTAGCCTTCCTTTTTCCATTTAGTCCTCCATGATTATGAAAGCAAAACAAAAAATATAAAATTCACCAACAATGAATTCTCGTGAAGTTCATGGATGGCTTTGTCTAGCAAATCTGAAAAAGTCATCCTCTTATATGTCTAAATATAGCAGAAGAGTCAAGAATTAGAAAGTGATTTTCTGATCAAAGATGCTTTAGCTGTTTCTGAAAACCGACTTCTTATAAACTACCCTTTGGCAACCAAATTGATTTTCAGCTTCTTTCTCAAGCCTGGCAGACAGGTAAGAACTGATTCTTTAGTCGTTTTCAGAAACCTAAGTTTTAAAAATTTCACCTTTGACTTACTATCAGAGCAGATTTTGTCCACAAGTCAGGAGATTCTGGCTTCAGCGACTCCTGATCAACCCTGCCCCCACCCTTTTACAACTGTATTTCTGTGCTTCTGTTTGTGAGGACTGTTTTTCCTCTTATGTTCAAGTTCACTTCATGTCTTTGCCAAAGAGGCAAGTTCAGGATGCACAGAGTTAGAGTCATTCTTTCATTGCAAGAGGTTTTTGCACCTTTGTTTTATATGTAAAAGACAACGAAACCTAACCAAGGACCACAGAGAACTGTATTTCACCAAGGTACCTGTGCTGTAAATGCCAAATCTATATGCAGGGATTTTTATTTTTAATAAATAAATAAAGGTAAAACATTGAAAGGCTAGATCCCAGCTCTTGGCATTAGACAGAAGTTCAGTTTAGTTAACTGCCAACCACATCTTAATAGCAGCCAAACCGCAGCTTCTTCAGCGTGTAGCACCTATTTCCTGATTTCTACCCCAGTCCACCATCTTTTAGTTATATTCCTGAGAGAACAAAAGAGTCAAACTAAAATATTTAAAGGCAGGGTACTTTCTGGTAATAGCTGCTAGCTGCTCCTTGGGCAGAGGAACAACTCTCGCATGACCTTAAGCACTCATTTGCCTGTCATGACTTATATGAGGCTCATCACAGGAACCACACTTACCAGGAATCATGAAATTTGTGAAGGCTAATGAGATTATCAGAGCTATTTAATCTTGTCTCCTGACTAACACAGCTAACGCAGTTACATTCTGATCACAGTCAGGTTAGCAGCCCATGGTTGCATGGGGTTAAAAAAACCATATCCAGTTTATCCCTGGGAATCTCTTCATAGGCACATTTACTATGCCTACATCTTTCCTGATTCCTTTCAAAAATCACAGATCCCAAACTGGCTTCTTGTTTGGTGCCGTACTCAGAACAACTTTCCCTGCTGCTCAGATCCCTCTCTTTGTATATTGAGGTCAGGCTTTTTGCCCTATGCTCCGTGTAGAAAACCACATTTAGTTGGCTATCAGTGATGACTCCCAAGGGCCTTTTAATAATTAGAGTTCAGATTTTAGTCCTTCTTTTTCTAATCATGGCTTCACATTTAAAATCAAAAGCAACAGATACTAGAGCAGTTGTAGATCATATCCTTTCTGTTCACACCTTCTTTGGATGCCTAGGGATTAAGGGTAATCCCTTGCACCCCAATAAAAATCCACATTTGGCTAAACTACAAAGATAATCAGTTAAACATGTTATATGTCTTCTCTTGTATTAAAAAGCTTTCTGTCTTGCTCAGTGCAATATTGAGAGGTATTGATAACATACAGTGGCTAGAATAATACAATGTTAAAAAGACTATCAGAAGTCTACTTAATTTTGTTGATTGAGTGCAAAAGCACAGACCCTTAAACAGGTCTCACTGTAAGGCATCACGCTGTCATCCCACTTTCAAGTAACCGTATCCTTTCAGATGCCACAGTGGAAAGAATCTTTACCATGTTTGAAGGGGGAAATTGTTGTAATAGAGATTTGCTGCAAAGGGAATTGTGCCAGTAGGTCAGTCCAGTAGGTCTCACAAACAACACAATTGCTTTTGTATCAAGTATTTAAAGCTGCCACTGGTGTCAGGAAAGCCATCACTGTGTCATTTCAACGTTCCAACATCCATGGCTCATGTGGCAACCCCTGGTGACAACTGGACTGTTGCACTGGCCTGCTGCATTGGCTCCACTCTTTCCTCTGTACTGGTCACAAGCAAGTAAATCCAGTAATACTGAAGTTTCACTCCTCTTCCTTCCTCCTTCCTCTCCTCTGCTACAGAGCCTTGATAAAAAGGACTCGGGCCAAAGAAAAGACATCTGTATTCAACAGCAGCAGGACAAACCTCTCCTTTTGCTGACACAGAGTGTGACCAAGAACAGCAGTGAGTTTAAGAAAAATCCCTGTGAAAGTTACATAGACGCAAGCATAAAAATGAAGAGATTTTTCTATCTAGCATGCATTCAGCTCCTCAAGGAGCATAACACCATGCTGATGTGTTGTCAAGAGTGTAGCAGCTCCTCTGCGGAGATGCTTGGGTGAGCTGAATCAGTAAGTTTTATTTAACTGTCAGCCCTTCCTACAGCACTGTATCAAAGTCAAGAAATGAGTCTTCAACTTTATCTGTCTCTCGACAGATACTAGCTGTTCGGGTGCTTCAGACAGGGAGCACTTGAGCCAGGGTTTGAAGGACCGCTAACAAAATTAGCAGCCTATCAGTAACGTCTGATTTTCAGAAAGAGCTCAGTCCATCCTAAGAAAGTGAAGCCCCTCCAATGGAGCTGTGCAGGAACAATAGATGGCAAGAACTCTTGGAGCTTTTCTGTCTAGAGGTTTGTATACTAGCAACTGAATTCTCAATGTTTGAATTTGGTCTTTGAGGCCTAAATATGAACTCACTTTGGTTTACTCAGTCTAAACATGTTTTCTGAGCAATCCGTTGAGACTCTCTGCCTCCAAACAAAATACAGGATAGTGATAGTCCTCCATATAGTCAGGTTATCTTGCTGAGAGGCAGAAAAATAGACTACGGTGTCCCACCAGCACTTGAATCTATTTCTAGTGATTTATTTATAGGTGAAAAGGCAGGAAAACTGTCCTCCTAGCTCCATTCAAAAATACCAGTCGGCTATAAATGTTCCCAGCTTTCCATCCAGGGAATTTTTCCCCTCCTTCCAACTGCTCAGCAGTTAGTGCTGTCTTGTACCATCTCTCTCTAGATGTACCCATTGCAAGGATATATTGTCAACAATGAAGAGAGCAAACACTCTGGCAGGCTGTTCTCCACCCCTTTCCTCTATTAGAAGAGAAATGCTCGTTATAGATGAGTTAATTATTACATTCAATGTTATCCTTCTGGGAGGCAATGACAGGTTACCCTTGAGGCTGTTATTGGAGATAAACCCTTAGGGCTCTTCCATTTACCCTACAACTAGAAGTCCTTGAATGTCTCCCTCCTGAGCAGCCTTTCTGAAGAGTTTTTCAAACACAACTTCCTTCATTTTTGTGAAATACTTTTCTTGCTGGTCAGGAAAGTTTTGTTTAGTTTGTTTTCTGTGTTTAGTAGCTTTATGCCTCTGAACTGAGGGCCTGCTACAGCCAGTGCTGTTTTTCAGACTAGATTCACAGGACACCTGGCAATACACATACTCTCTTCTTCTGAAAATTGTTTTTGCTCATAGGTTATTTCTCTCCAGGTGGAAAATAAAGTAATTCAATTTTTTATATACATGAGACACAATGTTAATCTCTGCATGTTTCAACATCTAGATATGGATAACTTTCTTGCCTCAAAGGACTTTTGAGACAGAGTGTAATTATATGTATTACCAAGGTTAAAATTCACTTTAAGTTAAACTGTCTGCAGCTCCCCTGGGTAGGCCCATATCATAACTAATCCATTCAGACATGGTCAGTTCTTGACTTCTGCTCTGAATTTGTAAGTGATCTCTGGGACAGTTTTGGAGACGGAGAAAAACTAACATTTTAAACTAACTTTAAGTGGCCATCTATTGATCTGGTACAAGTTCAGCAGCATTTTCCTTAAGATTGACCCAAACCTACTTGATCATATATATAAACATTTATTTTTAATAATCAAATGTTTTTCTTACCTTTACCTTAAGCAAGTTTTGGGTATACATGTCTGCTTCATTTTACATTACTAGGTGCAGGATAGCGGCAAAGAGGTTCAGCACTTTAATTTACTACATTTCCAGTAACATTGAACCCACAGACGTTACCAGTTGCACACGCCATGTAACGAGCTGCTGCCCAAGCCCCTGCAGCCCCATGGCTAGACACGTCCAGTTGCTGGGGAAGCTACCAGGTGTTGCAGATTCCCAGGCCTTGCACCATATCAATGTGCCACACCATGCTGTGAGCAGGTCCAGACTCATCAAACTACTGCCCAGCTGCATAAACTGGTATTGGTGTTTCCATTGACAAAGCACCTCATGCAAGCATCCCTGCCTCAGAGAAATGCAGCCCAGCCCTAGCACTCAGGCTGGGTGTGATCCACCAGCATGTCCAACCCCTCTGCATGTTCCAGCAGCTCGGGGGCAGGCTGAGCACTACACAATACTGGTGATCCCATCACAAACCTTGCTCAGGGTCACAACTGGAAATCACCATTTCTCCTAGGCAAGGAAGCTGTCCTCACAGCCAGTGTCCCCCACACCCTCCTCAGAGTGCCTCAGTATGCCTGAGGTGGGCTTCTCCACAGTTTGGGGGAGAAGGGATCCAATGCGGGGCCACCCAGCAGTGGCTCCCTGAAAGTGCCACTTTGCTTCTGATGGCAGAGGGAGGTAGGAGGGAGAGCAGCCCATCAGGGTGGCCAAGCTGGTGGCATTGGTAGAGGATGGAGGCCATGGCAGGTCCCCTCTGCTGCTGCTGCTGCCACTGCCTTCGCTGAGTCACCGTGCTCCCACCCCTGCACCAACACGTTTCTTAAATAGATGACTAGGAGTATGTGATTTCCATACTGATGAGTCTCCCTAACACAGCCTGCGCCAGCTCCTCTTTCCCCTCACGTTAGCAGGAAACTCACATGAAATGAATTATTAAAACCTGTGTTCAAAGAACCTCAGGAAGGGCTGCCTCCTCTGCCTTGAGCAAACATGGAGGGCAGCAAGGCAAAAACATGGTTGCCTGCTCTGCAGCCTTCCCACATGGGACCCCTGCCTCTGCCATGCCACCTGGCTGGCAGAAGTGTGGCCCCACTTCCCTTTTTTTTTTTTTTTTGAGGTAGATCAGAAACCCTTTTCCTCTTTCCTCCATTTGCTTTTTCAGTCCAGCTCCTCCAATGGTACCTCAGCTCACAGGGCAAACAGATCCTCCAGAAAGGCCACACAGCCATGGCCACTGACCTTCCACCCCAGCTCCACTGACTCCTCTGCCTATGCTTAATATACCTGTGGCCTTTTTTCTTTTTCTATTTTTCTGAGACATATCAGCTAAATATCAACATTTTAATACCTGTGTTTTTTGACACAACAAGAACTATTATGGCTTTTGGTTGCATGTTTTCCATGGAAACAGGATTTTACAGATCCCTGTTTGGTTACAAAGGATGTCCACAAAACCTACAATCACAGTAAGATTTAATAAAAAGGCATTTTTCTCAGTTTTCTTGCACAGAAAGCTTCTATGTGCTCCTGGCTTTCTGCCATAGGTAGCCATTAATTTGATTTTTCCCATTGCTTACAGTATATATTCTTGCTCACAGAAATCAAATCCTCACTCATGTTTTCCCTTTGGCCACTGCTTTGGACAACAGTTTCAGCTGTCTAAATCATCTTGCTCAACAAGATTGGCCTTGATGCCAAATGTCAGACAAATAAGAAGGCAGAGGACAATGTTTTAAAAACACTCAGGTTCTTGTGGCTGTGAAGTAGCATCAAGCAAAATTTCAAAGAGAAAATGGTTAGAGAGGAGCCTTGTTCCTGCAGATAGAAAGCTCAAGTGCTTTGGTGGGAGACAGAGGTTGGGTGGAAGGTCTCCATGTTGTGCTAGAGGGAGAAAAATTATTAAAGAAAGGTTTCTGGTGTGGTTTTGACAGTTATGAATAGGAAATGGAATTCTGTGAATATTCTGTATAGCTTAATTAAAATCAGCTACTTTTGTGAATCCTTTTGACCGTGAACCTTTTACTTGAATATTCATTGATGATAGGAGGAAAAGCACGAGCAGAATTTATGGAAATTCATTGAAATTCTGCATGACTATGCTTAAGATTTTTTTATTATATTCATTATCTATTTGTCATATATTTATTATTTTTAATGTTCGTTTGATTACTGAAAGATAGAAGAGTTGCACAGCCACTCACACTGTGTAACAATTCTTCAGTTGAGATCATAACTAATTATTCTTGTTACATGAGATCTCTCTAGATTTTGTCTTTAGCAAGTCTGCATTAGTCACAATTTGAAAATCATTGGAAATCCATCTGAATAGTGGCAGATTCTGCACCAGTCCTGGTGCAGTTCTAAAGGCACATGTGGACTGGAATTGAATAACTAAGAGACAAGAAGAGTCCCTGTTGTGCCTCCAAGACTGACGCTTTATGAGGCCCAGCAAAGATGGCAGGGATGAAATGAAAAGCACTAAGAGCGGAAAATACTCTGTAGCATATGCTGCTCTGGAGGCTGTGGGCTGATTTGGGACGTGGAAACTACTATGATGTATGCCAGTGGCTCTTCTGGTCCCTGATACAGCTTGAAATCCTCAGGCACAATGATGCCTTAAACTTCCCTCAAATCCCTAGGCAATAAAATGATTACCCTAAAGCTTCTTTGCCTCTGGAGACGAAGCATCGTCCCAGCTCAAGAGTCTTCTCTTCCAGCACTGGAATAATGCTTGAAGAACTAAACAGAAATCCTGAGGCATTTGAGCAGATCTTAGAGGACTCAGACATCAAGTTAGGACAAAGACAAAGCTTTCTGATCTTCTTACTCCATTAAACTGCACTCCTTCAGAGCCTGAAATAGCAGAGCAATGCCTGAGGGTACTATGGTGAGGCCTCTACTGGGATTATAATGCATCAATTATTTCATTATTTCTGAAAATATTTAAAAGAAGACCAATTTCAACACAGCTTGGTATAAAAGACGGAGAAAAAAAGAATGAAAACAGGAAAAGTTTGTATTTGTGCCTTTAAATTATATTTCTATATTAAGTGTATCAGTATACATACGGTCTGTATTTCCCTTAATTAATTATCCAGGGATTATTAATCTCTTTGGGTGCTTATACAGTACATGGAACATCACAGCACTATTTAGACCTGGTTACATGTTCATCAGAGTGAAGTTTGTAGGAGGCATAGTCCAAGGATGCTACTGTGAGGAGGGTCACAGAGTGTTAGCGTTGCATTAGCAATAATAGCAGTAGCCAAAGGGAGTCAGTCCTGGCCTTCATTCATTTACTTCATTTCTAGAGAACGCTTCACACAAAACAAGAATTCAATACAAAACAAATAAACTATAGTAAAAAAACCCAAAACTGGAAGGGGGACTTCACCTGAAAATATCTACTTCATTGGACTTCTGTCTGTCGGCTTCTTTATCTTGTAAAAGGATAGTAATATTTGCTTTTCCCAGTGCCTGAGGAGGTGGCCAAAGCCAGGAGAGACTGAGGTGTGTCTGAGAGAGGTTCTCTGGCAGGATTCAGGATGAGGTTTGCTGCAAACCTCTCCTGTCCTGGTGCCTCAGTGCGAGTGCCTACATATGGGACAGGAACAGACCAAAAGTGTGGGCCTGCGGTATTAGCATCGCTTCAATTCCCTTCTAGACTTTGACCACTCCTTGTCCCATCACCATGTCACAAGTACTTGTCCTTCCCTGCAGCAAGCAATTGTGCAGCCAGGCTCTGTGCTTTAGTTTCTCTGAGTGCAAAGAAAAGAACACAGCATGGCAAGAATGAGAGGTTGGACTCAGTGTGATGCCCCACATTTTCTGCAGTGCAGGTAGTAACATTAACTATAATGCCAGAGGGAGACTTTTCATCGTGAAAGGACAAAGAAGATGAATTATATTCTCATATGAATGACAAAAATATCCCTGATTTGTGAAACAGGATTAAAAGCATTTTAAAGGGCAATTGATTCCCATGTTTTTAGTCTAGGCTAAATGCTAAGTAGAAGAAACCTTGCTTTTTGGCAGGTTATTCCATAGCTACTCAATGCATTTTCCAGTGGCTTCCCCTGAGGGATTTGATCTTTAAATGGGGATAGTCCTAGAAGTGTACTGGTTAACATTGGCTCTACTGGAGGGTGAAAATCCTTATTCCTAAACCCAAAGGGGGTCTCATTATTTATCCTCTACTTCTGTCTGTATTGTACGCTCCAAAAGTCAAGCCACATAGTTCATCAGGCTGGTGGGCACACGTTCACATGGGCATGCTGGTTAGTACTTAAAGTCTTTCAATACCAAGGGATGGACTGAACGTATTTACTAAGGTTAAATAGGTCTAACTGCTATCAGTCTACCCATCTCTAACTTGTTAAAGGATTGCAAAAAATGCAGAATGCAAATTTTTACATATTCTAGCATCCCCTATATATATGGGCTTAGTAGAGCTTGTCACAGCTGGATGCATACAATGAGAAACACACAGATTTGGAGTGGCTTCGATTTGGTTCCTGCCCTGCACATCTGCAGCACTAGGGAGAAAAGAGACTGAACTCTGAGCTTGTTTCTAGGTCTGCATCTCCTAATTTCCAGTACCTGCAGCCTGAGACAGGGGCATCTGGACACTGAGGGGGCAGCTCAGAGCTCTCTAGAAATGAAAGTATCCAAGATGTGTAGTCACTCTTGAAAATCCTGGCATGGGAGGAACCAGGAATACAGAAAGACAAATATAGAAAAGGAATAGAAACTGGGAAACCTGGCTGCTGTACAGAAAGCTTCTACTTCTGAAATGGAAGGTCTTTTTCTATCAGGATAATCTCCAAACCAAGTATATTTAGGGCAACTTGCCACATCTTCAATAAGGTTATACAGAACATTTTTAATTACCTCCCTGATTATTTCAGTAGTTGTCTGATTAAGCGTAACAAATGATGTCATCCAAGACCCATGCTTTATTAATGCAAAAATATCTACCTTAAATGTGTATTATCCACTTTACCACATTGACTAGTGTGCGATATTTTATGTTCTTACTCCAACAAAAACCTTTTAAGAGAAAGATATCTTTTACTAATTTCATAAAAA